>JADNYV010000486.1:0-25588 GCA_015501055.1 Mucidula mucida
CTCTATGGTGGATCGTTGCCGCTGTTGTTGGAGTACATTGCAGCATGGAGTGTGAGGAGTAAGCGTGTGGCCGTCAGACTGCGCGATATAATGTACGCTGTCAGGAATGACCAAGCATTGTGGAATAGCCTGCCGCCTTCTTCGTCGGCGCATCCGTTGGCAGTTGGGTGGCATACATTCTTGGACACGCTACGCGATAAAATGACGGTGATGCCCGTTACAGGAACGCTTGTTATCCACTGTATGAACGAAAATGTACGTCCTTAATGCTTTATACGAGCCGCTGGCTGTTCTGATGATTACTAGTGTTCAGCGCCTATTACTGAAGAGAAACGCTATATGCGCTGTTCCGCGTGTCTGAGCTATGTGGTGTGCTCCCGTGCCTGCTCGAAAGCGACCTGGAAGCACGGTTACCACGGGTCTCAAGCATGCCGGAAACACTGAGGCGCTCACTTTGGGATGATACCAGGATCTCATGTATATACTACATAGTATTCATCGATAGTCTTTCGTTAGACGTGCTCTATGTTCTGTTAGCGATCACTGACAGATTAATTCAAGTTGCACTGTGCCGCTCGGACCCATTATCCAAGCCATGACTTAGAACCAGACTTTATCTGCCTTCAAGCTTGGGGAAGGTACTGAGGCGGTGGCGCACAATGCGGATCGATCATCGCAATGAACCATTGAGAGGTGGTCCAAGGTCCGATCAACTGACATTCCATTCTCTGTCACATTCTTCTTCGCTGCTACTAAGTCCCACATCAACGTTTGCATTCCAGATGGCTTTCATGAATATTTCATCCTAAAAGTACAGACCGTTTACTAGTAACACATAAAACATTGATACTTCGTGTATTCATACGATTAAAGCTTCGCGTTCTCGTCGTGCTCGACAGCGCCTTTCTCTTTCTCAGAGTCATCATCATCGACATCGTCTGTGTGCTCGGGCAGAGCATCCCCAGACGGAACAGGAGCAGCTTCGAAGTGAGAGCCACATTTTTCGGGACCAAGTGCGGTCGTAATAGCAATGCCCAAAGCAATAATAACAGTAGCAATACCTGGAACGACAGTCAACATCCGCCTCGCATCGAAATCAGATAGGGAGAACGTACCCATGGTAGGTCCATAAGCCTCTACAATGGCCCCATCCGATTTCCGCGTGATAAAATTCGACTCAGCGATGGCGTTGACGATTTGGGCCGACGGGGACGAGATCATGTTACCGACCTGGTAAGTGATACCAGGGAACGACGAGCGGAAGGCGACGGGCGACAACTCGCTCAAGTCTGATGAATGTCTATCAGTTGGGCTGTGAAGAGAGTGAAAGAAGGCGTACGGATGGGAATAACACCCCAGGCACCCTGGACGAAGAACTGCATGAAGAAGCCGGAGGCGGAAAGGCTGCGCTCGGTGGAGGGCAAGATCCATGCAGGAATCATGCAGCATGAGATGAGGGCGGCGGCGACAATGGCCCGACGACGTCCGACGAACTGGGATAGCCAACCGATAATCGTTCCGCCAACGCAGGCGCCGGTCTTCATGAGGATACTGGCGCGACTGGCACCGTCGTTGTCGAGTCCCTTCTGCGCCTTCATGAAGGTGGTGTAGCTGTCCTGCGACGAGTGCGAGTAGTAGTTGAACCAAGTCATCAAGACGACGCAGTAGACTATATTGATTAAATGTCAGCGCCAAAAAAGAAGGACTGATAAAAACATACACATCATCTTCCACTCCTTCCTGAACACCTTTCCGATTTCCTTCTTGAAAGCAGCAGAGTGTGCGCCTCGCTTACCCGACTTCTTCGCCTCTACGAATTGCCTCGACTCTGGGAACAAGAGACGGACAAATCCAACAGCAATTGAAGCACCGGCGGCTCCCCAGAAAGCAGGCTTCCACGAATCAGGCGCATCGCCGACTTTGAGGTTAACGCAAGCACCGATAACATATCCAAGCGAGTATCCTTGTTGGAGTATCCCGCTCATCAGACCACGCGCCTCGACAGGGCTACACATATGCGTCGTTAGAACGCTATGACCCGTACAGGAGTCTTCATACCAATTCTCCAGGCCATCGCGACAGCGTTCCCATAAACACCTCCCATGGCCAATCCAAAAATAGCGCGGACAGCCAAGAACTCTTGGAAGGTACGGCAGTAGATGGTGGCGATTTGGAGTGCGCTAGAATCCACATGTTGATGACCATGGGGTATTTACGACCCCAGTAATCACCAGCGACACCCTGAAGGTTCAATGTTAGAAGAAGTAAAGACGACGAAAGCATGAATGGCACGAACGAATAGCGCAGCTCCGATGGAACGAAGGAGGAGAGTGAGGGTGATCGCAGTTGTTACGCTCGTCTTGCTGACATGTAGTACTTGGAGAACTCCGTCGTCTTGATGGAGAGGGTGTGGAAATCGAGCGCTGCACGGTGGGTTAGGACCGTGCTACTCGAAAGACAGTATAGGGAATACTCACCATCGGCAGTCCAGGCAGCCAAGCCGACGATGAAGAAGAGCCAGTTCAACCGGTCAGCTTCCTAAAAAGGGAGATAGGATTTTGCACTACGATCGTGAAGTCAATACACAATTGACGAGAAGAAGAGAAGAACCTACGCGGCTGGGGCGACTGCCACTCCACCGTTTCATTACCATGGATATCGATGACTTGAACACGCGTCTTCCATCGGAAGAGGTCGGCGACGTTGTCTTCGCCTTCGTGAGGACGATTCGCGTTCTGAGGAAGACATGATAAGAGAGGAAGAGCCAATGCTGGTTCTTACCTCCTCGGAATGAGCTTCTTTTATACGAGATCCCAGGGTAGGTACGCGTTTGAATATTAGTCAGGGAATGAGATACGAGATTCAATGCATCGATGTATAGGCAGCAAAAGAGGACCATGTGGAGGGGTAGCCCCATCGGGGGCAATGTCAGTGGGGATGCGGGGTGATGTTGCGGGAGAGACTTTTTTCCGCGTTTGCGCGCGTCCTTGGCGGGCTGGGCATTCGTAACGCGCCAAGAGAAAGAGGGTATTGAGTCGCATCAGTTTGACAAGCGCTTAATTCTCTCAGGCGACAATCTAAGATCGTGACAACGGAGGTTAGCTCAAAGTCTAGAGAGTTCATGCACGTCTTTGTACCGAGGATGTGTGAGTACTTCGAAGATGGGGAACTGCTTAAGTAACGTACAGGGGGTAGAGCCGGATGGATCGCGTTGTTCGGAATTGAGAATTTTCAGGGATAAGCCCAGGGCCGGTGGGATTCGGACCGTTTGAGGAGAGAGAAAGAGCGGCACCTCGGACCAATTGTGGCAAATCAGTGAACCTTGGGGGGTCTAAAATGTCCAGAAAGCGCAAGCGTTTTCAACGGAAGGCCATTGAGGCGTACCGCGAACAGCTTTTACTCGAGGTGGTGTACAGTGGAGGTTTGAAGAAAAAACACTGTGGGCGTTGGTGCCTGTATCTTCAAGCGGGATAGCGGGACTAGGACCAGAATATGGAATATCCCGCGCGATCATCAGTAGTTTGCACGGTGGTGTACTCTGGTTTACTAGAGTTTTTTTTTACAATGATGGGTGTGGTCAGCCACCTAAGGGAAATGCATGGAAGAAAGTAAAACCCATTTGTAGAAAGCACACGGTAGAGTCGAGGGTGAAAGGATGCGAAGTTGTCGTGGCGCGAAATGAGAGCAAGGAGAGTCTGAATTGATTTGTAAACATCGCCGACATGCCGATCACAATGGTTCGAAGTGGTTGCTTGGACATTGGTCCTGAAAGATATGTAAATCGAAGACAAGTATCTGCGTTTGTGAGGAGGACTGTCATCAGTTACTTACCGGCATCGTGAGCGAAGTGAGAGAATGCCCTTCGTCGGCATCGAACGCGCGACCGTGTCGGACGAGCGGATCAAGTGCCAAGTGGTCGTCGTCTTCCTAACCCAGTGACCCTAGCACGGACAAGAAGAACAAGATTGCTGATTCCTCCTCGCCTGTGGCTATAGCAACAAGTCACATTGAAAGGGGGGCTTTCGCACAGTAGTCCTGAGCTCAGGTAAGCAGTTATCATTTTTATCTACAGCCTATCACGGTGCTCTATCTTCAACCATCTTCGCGCAGTAGACGACGGACGTTGAATGATTTGAACTTGTATCAAGGTCGCGCTGATGAGCAATTCTATTTCCGCAGTTCATCTGATCTTCCGACTTCCGTCGAATTGTTCCCATGTCCATCCAATCAGGTCTCCTTCCAGAAGGCGTCTCCTTCACCCTCAACCACAAAGTGCCACACGTATCAGCAGCACCAAAGTTTGCGCGCGTTAGAAATTACATCGCGGCGGCCTACAGCGTCCGACACAGTCCATCTCGCCTCTTTCTCTTTTCGGAGTCTCTGGATCTCACGCGTCGTGGTGGACACGTGCGTTTGGTAGGTGCCTTGTAACTATTGTAATAATCTGAAGGAAGGTTCCCATGTTCTCTCTGCAGACCCCTCGTCCAATGGATGGACGTCGAGCATATGGATAGCGAGCTCGTCATCACATGTTGAACGTGCGCGCCGGAGGCGTAAAGAACCCGAGGCCCACTTATAAGAGAAGAATCGACGGAGGAGTTTCTTTGGATCTTGTTCGTTGTCGAATATGTTCCACTCCACGATCGGAGCCGCCACTCTTTTGTTACTTGTGTCCCAGTCCTGCTTGGCAGCGACGACCTCTGGAGGGTTCTCTTTACTGAGCCTGAATGTCGCTGGCCTCCCTGGTATGTGTAGTTATGAACTCCTTCAAAAGACTCTGATCGTCGCCCAAGAACTGTTGTCAAGTGGGGACCCTGCGGTGAATACGCCACTCTTATCCGTCCGGCTTCCTCCCTACAACGTCATCAACGTACAAGAGGATTTCAATTATCACGCCGCTCTCTATGCCGACGACACTCACCCGTATCGCACTCCCACCTCAGGTAATTAACACCATGCTGCGCAATACTAAGTCCAAGCCTCTAATTTCCCTCAGGCGGTGTGCCGTTCGGATCAGGATTGAACACTCTTTCTGATTTTGAATACCTGGACTTGGAGCGGATTACTTGGGATGATTGCGACTCGAACAACGGAGACTGCCTCACGCCCAAGGGCTTCACATACATGCGCATCCGCGTCTCAGACGGGATGTGGTTTGACCTCTACAACCTCCACACAGACGCGGGCTCGGACGATGGCGACCGCATCGCGCGGCAGTCCAATCTACAACAGGTCAGCGACTACATCCCAGCCTGGTCCGCGGGCATGCCGGTCGTTGTCATGGGCGACACAAACTCACGGTACACGAACGCAGTCGACGGGGCGTCACTCCATAATCTAATCGACAGCGGTGGGTTCGTAGATGCGTGGGTGTCGAATATCCGAGGCGGATCGTTCCCCGCTGCCGGCACCGACGCGCTCGTTTGCGCATTTCCGTTCCCTGATGGGACGACGCAGGCAGAGATGGTGGCTTGCGAGGTTGTGGATAAGATCCTCGTACGCTCTGGGACCGCTACCACCCTTATCACCACCACGTTCTCCAACGAGAACGACGCGTTCGCAGATGACAACGGCGCGCCTCTGAGCGATCATTACCCCATCTCTGCGACTGCATCTTGGACTCTTTCCAGCGCGCTGCGTATGGCAGATCCCGTCGGTGGCCCTCACGGAACGCCCTTCAATGACCTTAGTTCCGCCCTCACCGCTTCTGCTGTTCCCAAGATCACGTCTATCACCATTCGTGGCGGAAACCGCGTCGACGCCGTCTCATATACCCTCTCTTATCCTAGTGGATCATCGTCTACCATAACCCACGGCGGAACCGGAGGAACAGCAAATACATTGTCTCTCGGCTCAGGCGAGTATGTCACTAAGGTGTCCGCCTGTAGTGCGGAGTATAACAGCCACACGCGGGTGTTCTACCTAGAGTTGACGACTAACCTGGGCAAAGTCATGTCCGCTGGGAAGACGACAAGCAATTGTTTGACCACGACTGTTCCGAGTGACGCTGGGAGTGGAGGCAATTGGGGTTTGGTTGGATTCTGGGGTAGATCTGGGGAGGAGGCGGATCGGTTAGGGGCAATTTGGGGCGCAGCGTATTAATTCAAGGACTGTATGCTGTTGTTGTATGATGCGTGTTCTTACCCAATCTTGATATGGACTTATCTTTGCTTTTCGAAGCTTGTTACACGTAGGAAGAGTGGTCAAGGTGTTGTTCTGCTTCTGTTATCACGTTTCGTCCTTCAATCATTGCAATCACATTAATAGCGTACCGTGGTCATGACCTAGCCTGTGACCGTGCTCTGTCAATGGATAGACAACCTTTCATTTTCATTGCTCCAGACAGGATGATTTTACGGGTAGATGTCATTCAAACTCATGAACATACCGGACTTGTATCAAGCATTCAATCCAGCATGGTTGATGTGAGCTACAGGCTCAATAAAATATGGATCTGGAATGAAACGAAACTGGGAACGAGGGAACGCGCCGTCACTCCTGTCACGGTGACGTGACTTGGGGAGAGTACGATCACCTGATAACAACGTGCCTTCCTTTGTTCCCCCGTCATCACAGCCTCTCAGCACAATGCCTCCTCGTCCGTCGCAGTCAACCTCTGGCCCGACAAAGACAAAGACAATCAATCCGTGCTCTGCGTCAGGCAACAGTAAAGCGCAACCCGCGACCAAGCGCCGGAAGTTGGCACTCACAGCAGGTACAATAACCGATGAAGGCGAAGACACGGAGGAGTACGAGGTGGTAGATGACAGTCATTTAGATAAGGCTGTTGGCTCTACCACGAAGAAGGGAAGAAAGTGTGACTCGACCACTGGGCCTGCACGGAAGCGCTACGTGAAAGGCAAGCGAGGTATTCTACAGAAAATAACAGACACGCCGCTTGACGTCTTATTCGAGGTGCGCCTTTTGCATATTCCGACGTCATCTTCTCATTGTATTGTAGATTTTTTCTGACCTGGAGCCACTCGATCTCTTGCGCCTCAGTCGCACAACAAAGGACCTTCGCGCCCTTCTGATGTCCAAGTCTTCAGCATTCGTTTGGGAGAGATCTAGGATGATGTTGAAGGATTTACCTCCATTTCTCGATGATCTGACCGAACCGCAGTACGCCAATCTCTTGTTCGACAGTTCCTGCGATGTATCTCTCTCCCGCCATCTGCGTATATCCAACTACTTTCTTACATGTCTTGTTCAGGAATGCGGCAAATATCCGACAAATACCGTTCAATGGGAAGCGCGGGTTCGACTTTGTAAACACTGCTTGCAAGATGGCTCGATGTACGTTTGGTAACTTCATACATTAGCACGAGCTCATCGCGCCCTAGAATGACTGCTGATGAGGATCACCTCGTGGATTTGTCGCACCGATACAGGGACCTTATGCTGGTGACGCCTAAGTACGTTCTAGCAGGCCCGCGCGCACCCGTAATATATTTCCACCTCCCCGCCTATCGACGACTTGCCGAGGAATGTTCTTTGATGAACGACCAATCATTTCAAGTCTGGATTTCTGACAAGGGTAGCGAATATTTGGCGCTTGTGCAGGTAATTCTCCCACGCAATCACTGTCCTACTGCTCATGGCAGCGGTAGCAATGTCGTGCATATCAGCAATGGTCGTCGTTGAAGAAACACGACCGTAGCTCGAAGCTCCATTCTCTTCGACGTGAAAGAATGACAAAGTGAGCTTCGTAATTCCAACCGTGCTATGTAACTTATTTTCCCAGTATCATTCACCGCCTGGAAGCCGACGGATGGACGGAAGAGCTGCAGGATTTTGACACGCACATGACGCTTGAGAAACACAAACTTGTTAGGCAATCCAAGGCCTTAACAGAGCGAAGTATGTCTTTTCGATATTTGTAGTTATCATTGGGCTGACCATGGATACCAAAGTCTGGACTAACATTCGCCCGACTCTCACGAAGGTCGTGTCTGACGCTCGGACTGCGATACTCACTCGCAAAATCAATAGCGCCATTAGCAGACGAGTAGCTTCATTGCAAGAGCTTTGTAAGCCTCTCCTTGCCAAGATGGGTGAGCGTGAGGTCAACCCTTCCGCATCGATGATTCCCCGCCTGGAGCCGTTCTTCAGCCTCATCAAGAACACACCTTTGGAACTAGATATCACCACAGCCGACTTCTCCGAGGCGCTCAAGAGTCTTCCAAATACCTGTGCCTTGGAGACGCCGGCGCGATGCCGACCTGAAGCAGATTTTATTGAAGGATGACCATAGCGACAATCTGGCATTGGCGATGAACATGTTTACCTGCAAAAGTAGAGTTGTATGGCGTCCCTCCTCCAATATCCGCACCTCGCATCCCACCCATGTTTTGTGGGCTCTGTAAAGATGGGTGAGAGCGCCACCACCGGGCTCAATACCTCGGTCAACGTCTGGGATCCGCAAGCCATCGCGACGATGACTGGGCGCCTGCGTGAGGATTTCGAGAATATTATCCGATTGTGCGGCCTCGATCCGGCGATCGCTACTGCGGAGGACATGGATGCTGTTCAAGCTTTCTTCACTGAGGAGGAGGGTGTGTTCCAGAGAACTCGGGTGCTTGTGATGGACTGGCGTGGCGCCATGGTACGTATCTCCTTTAGTGCCTCTACATATTGCTCATTATTCGTAGGGCTACTTCAAAGGACAACATTCGGCGACTACACTGAAACGTATTACCGACGCTGACCTGATCTCCACAGCTCAAGTTTGCGATGCGTTCGACCTTGTTGCCGAGCTCAATACGGAGTGGGTCACAAAGTCGTTTGTCTGTGTGCACTGTGGCACGACGGACTTGACGTCGCGAGATGACCGTCGGTGGCATCTTATTTCGATGTCAGTGCTGCTTGACCTTGGACTCGTATGCATAGAGCTGATTTGGATCTATGTAGGCATAATTCGGCTTCTCGTGTCTCGGATCCCGAGAACCATTTTAGGCGTAGCCTGAAGTATGGTCACACATTCAGCAGATATGTTGGGTTCTAGGGTAGAAATTGACCACCGCCTGTATCTGTTTTTGTATCCAATCTCGGTGTACAAATAGTAACAAATCAATAAGAACACTACGAGGCCTCAAGAGGAAATTAATTACTTGCTCAAAGAAACTTACGGTCGTAATTGTGACCTCCACAGAAGGGCCAACTCGGGGTGGCCATAAGCGTCTCAGGATAGAAGCGCTGTCTTTTCGGTGCGTCGCTATGTAGTACCTACCAACTCGTCGGTTCTGCTCAGCGTACACCTACATTCCGTTGCTTCCGCTGGTCCGCGTCTCCCTTCTGAGCCAACTGGGAATTAAGGCCCATTCTTCTCGAGGAGCGTCGCAAACGCCTTGGAATGATGTCATCCGCCTTGGTTCAGCGTGGTGCGTGTGTCTATATAGTGTGAAACGGAGCACGTACATTTTCTTAGAACATCATACGCGTATTCAAAATGCTTTCTGGAAATGGATGACACATCTTCATATTGATATTTAGTATTTTACACGTTGAAATACTCGTAGTACCAAAGTATTTTTCGGGCACTGTGTCTTTCCTGTTCAAGAGTTGCCAGAAATTATAGCACCAGCGACCTGGAATACCTGCTCGATTAACTTCCTGTCTTTCAAACTTCGTCGGTAATGGTCAACAGCGTCACCCGTGATACCATGCCTAGCCATCGATAAGAATTCAAAACGGAACATTGGAGGAAACGACTGACTCGGAACTAAGATGTTCAGACCTCGCACTTGGGGAGGACTGCGCCACATTGCAATGGACGCAGACGAACGATGATTGACTGGTCTCCGCCAGAGCCGACTCCAGCGAAGATCTCTCAGCCTCGCGTGCAGAAGAGAGGAGGTCGGCGTCAGTGACACGAGACCACGCAGTGTTGTGACCATGGTTCTACGAACAATCATTAGTATCTAGGGATGAATAAAGAATGGAAACTAACAAGGGCTGCGCGCCAACGCATCACCGTGTGAAGCTTCCTGCGGTTCTCAGGGACGTTGCCTCTGTACTGGAGGCATTTCTCGCAAGTCAAAAAGGCATCTGTGGCGTCCATATCCTGAACGGTCGCAGTTTCCGGATCGAGACCACACCGCTTTATAATCTTTTTGCATTTGGCGCGATGGGCTTTACCGGCTACTGTGATTCGTCTGTTCGTCCAGAGCGTGACATCGACATTACCGATCTTACAGCCCGAATAGAAACAATGATGTGAGGCGAAGTATGGGTAATGCAGCATCGGCACACTTCGACGCGAGTTGTAGTGTAAGCGAGACATTTCTGAGCAGTGCGTGCACGTGAAAGTGTTGATAGCCAAAGAAAGTTCTTCGTTGCGGCCAGCTTTGCGAAGGAGCTCTTTGAGCTGCGTTTCTTGTTTCTCTCGCCAAATGAGGCAGATGTCCGGGAGACTCTCTAGACCCTTTACGAACTCAGCAGTAACATCTGTGAGGGGTGGGCCGTCCTTGATGATGCCGAAGAACGGCTGATACGAGCAGATGGTGCCAGCAGGTGGATTCGGTGGTGTTTCCGGAAGTTTGGCAAGAAGGGCGTCGCTCAGCTGTTCCAGAAGAGACACTCGTTCGCGCGCAACAGTCTTGATCCTGATCTGCAGATAATCGGCGCGGAGATTTTCCATTAGTTCTCTGAGAGCCGGCTTGATGACTTCCCAAGCTACACCATAACGGTTAGCGTTCTCCAATCAGGATAGGAAAAGGCATACCTCGCTCGGTCAACTCCTTAGGTTGATTTACATGTGGATGGTCCTTCAGCGCTTCCACAGCAGAGCGATGTTTTAATTCATCTTGCCAGCCGTCAGCCTCTAGGTGTGTGATGACACTGCAACGAGGTCAGTTCAGATGATCGAGACGTCACAAAAACAAGTGGTACCTCGAGAGTCGTTTACGGCGAAGGCCTGCAAGCTCAACACTACGCGCTGCCGTGCGCGACTCCATCCACTTTATGTACTTCTTACACTCCTGTAGAAAAAATGAGAAACAATCGAAATGTGATCGAGAAACGACTACTAACTCGGACGAGCGCATTATGCCCCTGTGTTTTCTCCGCGAACCAAGTAGTGAATTCTGCGCTTCCATGCTCAAAACCCTCCGATTCCTCGACCAGGCTGTCATATGAGTCGCGATCATAGAAATGAAGATCTGCTATTGAGTTAGTTCAGGATCATGTGTTGCCGGCGGCGACGAAAACCACGTACCTCTAGAGTGATAGAAGGACGGTGTGATTTGAAATATCTCTGGAGGAATTGTACAGTCTGCATAGTCTTTCTGGATGACTTTCTTTGAGGCCATTCTTTGCGACGGTTAATAACGAACAGCAGCACATGGAGGCTCGCGCACGTACATAGTTCCTGATTGCAAGCATTCTTTGCACAGCCTCATACGTATCTGCCACTGAACATACTTAGTCGCCCCTTTCAGACAATTCTATGAAGAGGGTAAGGCGATAGACGACATTCCAAGAGAAGACACATACATGGCAGTGACTATCAAACAGAAGGTTCGCATATTCGGGCTCACTCAAATCCTCGAATATAGGAGGCAGGCCTTCCATTCTGAGGCGCGCTCTCTTCCAGACTCCGCTTGACGACTTTGCCATGAGTAGTGCGCGCAAGGCCTTTGTTGTCCGGCTCATCCGCAAGAGGTCGAGTGGCGCCAAGTAGGAAAAAACCTAAAATGAGGTTAGGACACTGGTAATATAAAAGTGGCAGTTTGCTACTTCAAGAAGCACGTCCAGGGGACCCTCCGTGAGTCGCTTAAATATATCGCTTTGATTCGGTGCAACGGCTTGATTGACGACGGCGCTGGTCTTGACGCGCTTCCGGGCTTTTTTAACAGGTACTTTCTGTCGAGCACCATCGGGGCCTTCTGGTTTGACGCGCTTCTTAACCGTCCCAGTTTTCGCGTTGTGTTTGACAATGGCTTTTGTCTTGGACTGCGAAACCGCGGGAGCCGCCGTCGACGAAGAAGTAGCAGCAACCCTGTTCGAGCGACGAGGAGGCATATATAACGCTAGGACGATAGCGGTTAGGTAGGTGCTTCTCAGCGGTTATGGTAAGGGTAGAGTGATGATGATGGTGGTGGTAATCTTCGGTCGACGGTCCAGACAAAGGTATTGTTCAAAACGTCGTCGTCACATGGAAAAATGCTGCGGTCAGGTGATCGTATGATTTGCGCCTAACTCAGAGTCTCAGACATACCTGTCATTGAGAGTCTGGCAACGTTGCGTCCTAACACACCAGGGAATTTAATTTCTATTCTAGTTATGTCTATCTGTACAACTCGACTCGGTTTATTTACTTCTATAGCGTCAGCCAAATAATGCCGGACATTTAAAGCCGTCTGAGCCGCTTTTGCTTTCAGGTTCGACCACCATTTGGTTGCCGTCGTCGCTCCGGAGAACCGTGAGTATACTGCCCATTCCTTTATGCTCGTTTGCTAACGTTCTTAACAGCCAAGGCCGGGGTCATCTTCGTTAGGCGTTGTAGAATGCGCTGATGTAGAAGCTGCAAGGCTCCTAGTACGTATTAATGTTATCTCGATTTTCCTCCTTCTTAAGTTTGCCCTTTCAGTATCTGGTGATTTCTATTGGACCCTATCTGTGCACTGCTCTTCGGAGCTGGGTACACTTGTTGGGACGCTGAATCATTCGGGCGGTACGTCTTCATCAGTATCAAATCGGGTACCATCTGACACATTCAATACAGGAGATCTCCTCCGCCTAAGACTCGTAGGATTGCGGACGACGCTGCATTGCAGAACGTTCGCATTAGGACGGGTTATCTGAAAATCAATTACCCCAGACCATCCATGTCCATCGCTTGGTCACTCCCACTCAAGAATAGTGGTGACCGTTGCTCCCGTCGTTTACATTGTCGTCGTCAAATTTCGTTCAATGTATGAAGTTCGTGAGTTTATGTTGGATGAAAATGCAGTCAGATGCAAGACTCGTTTCGCTTGACGTCTCAGTTCCGCAAGATCCCTCTCTTTCTGGTATCAGTTTGATCTTGAAGGTTCTTGCCAGATTCGGTCGTCTTGCCACATTCTTATGGACGCCCAATCGAATAGCGACGTCAGCGACGTGTCAACAGGCTGTAACTGGATCTGGCTGGCCCATGTCATAGGAAAGCTCTACTCACTGATGGCAGTGATTCCGTCGGGAAACCGTATCTGAGGCTGACAGCGACCTCACTAGTGTGGCTCTTCTGAGAGCAGGCTCTTTCCGTGGTGGTATGCATAACATTTCCTTTTCCTCCCTCTACAGTCAACAATCTAAATGCTACACAGTGCTGCTCTCTTCATTGACGGATGATGTACAGGTATTACAGTTCGAGTAATAAGTTACAGGTATATGGCTACAGATCAAAATGGTGATGTAAGTGCTTTGATATCATATCTCGTCCTCGTCCAATGCTACGTAATGCATTTGTCCGACACTCATCGTACATGGCGAGTCCTATCAGAGGGTCCTTGCCCAGGTCCACCGCGGCATCTTTCATCCCCTGCAGGATATCGATATCCGGCACAGATGATGCACGGTTCATCGCTATTATCCAGCTCGCCTTCCACACCTTGGTGCAGTCCCCATGCGACGTACACCCCTTCCCTCTCCGGAACGAAGGCGCGCGCGCACGTATCTTCGATGCATAAACAGACAGCGAATGGTACCCACACCACACATGCACATTCTGCGCGCGCGTCAGCGGCGAATGGGGCTCTATCCGCTGCCCGGCAGATAAAATGGGTTCTAGGGAGACCATATGGACATAGTACGCGTGACTGAGAAGATGCTGCAGGCGTCCGGATTCCCTGGATCCCATTTCGATAGCGGGAATGGGCGAGAGCTCCCTCCGAAAGAGGCGCGAGAGCCACTGTGACTGGACCGAGTGTGAAAGGGCGTCGTCATCGCAGATAAACGCGAGCTTGAGGAGGCGGACAAAGATCTCGGCGGAGGCGAAGCGTAATGGTCGATTTTCGATCGTGAAGACGGCGGTGCGTACACCTTGCATGGCCCAGAAGGCACCGCTGATGTTGCCGTAATGGAAGGACATCTCCGCGACCAGCATTATGTCGGGAAGCCCAATCATTTGGAGCGTTTTCGGATTACGCCTTGACGAAATCAGTGTCATGTGGGATGGCGAGGGACGTGCTTACTCTTTGTAGACGCCAAGGAGGAAAGCCTCAAAATGTTTTGGTGACGGTGGCGGGTTTGATAGGCGCACAATGCTGCCGGGTTTTGTGAACGGATCTCTTTGGCCAGCGACGGTGATAGAGGGAAGAGGGTGGGGGTGTGGACCTGCGGGTCAAGTTAGCATGACAAGCTACAATGGAGGACTCCATAGCACGTACGTTGAAGAGCGCATTTCCAACCTGTATGATGCGAAAGTCGTTGTCCATGCCCTGCGAGCAGTTAGCCGCGAGACCGGGAGGAATCCAGAGACTTGGGTGTTGTACAATCATTGATGAGAAGTGACAGACGGAGAAGGAGTTAAAAAGGCTGAAGGACAAGGATAGGATACAAAAGAAGCAGGCCGAGTTCCTCTGATATGTGGCATCGATTATGTTTTGATCAATGGGTCAAATGCCTCGACCTATCCACGTTTTCGGGAAGGACAAGAGCGCTGAACAAAAGAGCATAATTGTGCACGGTCGACGTTGAGGAGCTAGCGTAGTTACTGTCCGTATACAAAAGCAGGAGGACATAGCGTTGCAAAGAGAGAAGATAATAAGACGAGATCGGAGAAACAATAGAACCGCGTGTCTGTGTCCGCGCCGTCGTGCCGAAGTTTGTTGGCCCTGCGTCTTACTACCACCACGCGAACCTTGGCCTTGACGCATACTATGATGTACCGACCCTTCTGCAACGAAGAGCCCTTGTCCTTGTTGCGGCCTGTACAAGGGAGAGCCTCACTTTTGACTTCATAACAAAAATGGTAACGAATTCATGTACACCTTGATCAACAGAAGCATTCATCTCTTGACAGCTCCGTCTTGACGCCTATCCAGGCTCGTTCCGGTGATGAACGGACAACGGACCTCATATGTTTTCGTGATAGTGGTCCTTCCCTTCCTTGGGCGATTTCTATACTGGATGTACGGCGGACCCTGTTATCGTCTCCAACTCAAAGGGTGTTGGTGCGGAACTGTGGCCTCTCTGCCCATTCCGACCGAAACGAAGCTTTTGCCAATCGACTTATCGCAGACCACGAGTGTGATATGGAAGCTCCCCACACCCCCAGGTTTTCACATTTCGTGCTACACGTGTAGGCGGCATGTTCGCGCATACCCAGCCTCCTACAAGTACACAAGCCTACGGCCTTCCGTCCTACATCTCTCCTCCACGTCTATACCCCTCCCCCGCTTCTCTCCAAGTTCGAGTACCGGCGACTCTCCGCCATGGTCCATTTCGCCGTCTTCGACCCAGCGCGTAAGCTCAAGCAGCTTGTCCAGCTGATATATGGCAGATCCAAACGTGCTTCGCGGCATCAGGCTCGCCAGATCACAGGCTATTCTGCCTCGAGCTCGCAGCTGAAGACCGTCCTGGACCATGCGCTGCCATCCCCGGTTGACCAATTTACGTCTGCGAAGGGCTCACTCAAATCTCCCGGGGACAATTATGCGGTTGACGTATGCGACGAGACGTACTATGCCGGCGTGGAGGAAACACGAGGCGACGAGGGCAGTTATTGCACGTTGAAGATGGAGAACACGCTGTTCAAGGTAATGATCATATCAAGGCATATTCTATAGACTCTACAGCACTGACATACGGTATTAGGTGCAGACATCTGTGTTAATGCGTAACGGTTCCGTCTTTGCAGATAGAAAGTTCATCCAAGGTGGCTCGCAGTCGCCGAAGGCTATGAACGCGTCTATCATTCATCTACCTGAAAATGCGAGTCGTTTTCGAGATCTTCTTTGGGCGCTTCATCATCTGTAAGCCGTCAATGTCTTGACTCTTGTTCTCGTCTCATTCTGTTTATTAAGCGATCTGGGAAATCCGCGCTTTGTATACGACCCATCCATTCACCGTCTTCTCAATATAGCTGAGCTATCGCGCAAGTATCGCTTTCTTCCTATCGAGACTTGGGCGGTCGACCAGCTCCACCGCATTTGCTCGAGTGGTCCTCTCCCTTTCTCCCTTTCCTCCCTTCGGGATTCTTCATCCTCCATAACGCTCACGTCGTGCGTCGCTGACGACGTCCAGAGCGTCGACACCATCTGTTCACGACTCTTAAATATCGCCTTTTCCTCACGCCATCGTTCGCTGTTCTTGCTCATGATCAAAAAACTCGTCGTACAGACTCTATGGCACGACTTCCACGCAGGTCCCTCTCTAGTAGAAACCATCGAAACGCTTAGCCGTTGTCGATCTCGCTATCAACGCCATGTACATCAGCTCCTTGGCGTCGTGTATTACCGCATGCTGGTAGACATGAAATTTATGATCGCCACGGACAAGTCGCCCGTGGTGCTCTTCCCTCCAGACATGGACGTCGAACGTCGCATGCGTTTTCTTACTGCTCACCGGAGCCTTACCGAAATGTGGGACGACCTAAAACATGCTCCGCCTGAAGTGAGCTTCTCCTCGGACGACGCGCATATATCGTGTCAGGAGAATTGGGACCGGCTGTGGGGCTCGGCTGCGCGCAAGGTGGAGGTGGCACCGTGTGATTGTAAACAACGATGCCGGGCGGGACACCGGAGACATACTGCGGACGTGCTGGCGTTGTTGAAGCTCACGATGCTCACAATTTCACAGACGATCCAAGATTCGCAGCTGATATGTGGTGAATGTTCTTTGGCGGGCTTGGAGAGCATTGACATTATCCGTGACGACATAATAAATAGCCTTGGTGATCTGTTCGTGTACTCTAGTTAGTACCATGTAGATTTTCTTTCCACTTCTTGCCGAACCTTACTGTATATAGTGAATGTACGAGTGTATACAGTGTAGTAGTGTCATGAATACAATTTCATCATTATCTTGAGTTCAGTCGTTACATCGGCAGCACAATGCTTTCCGTCATTCTACTCGATAGAATATGATTAAAGACGATTGTTAGTGCTTCCTAGCAAACATGCGCAGGAGTGCTTGGAGAGGAGTTTCCTCTTGAATGTCTACCAAGTATTTCGAGGTATGACCAGACTTGGAACTACGCTTGAAATGCTTTCCCGAACTCATGTCATCTAGAATGCCGTGCCTAGAACGAAGCAACATCATCAACATGGCGTATGGTTAAATCGTGAGGTTACACCTACTGATGATGCAGGTGTGTAGCTCGTTCGCGCCACCATGTCAAGTCCGTCATGCCACAATGAACGCAGATAAACGGATCGTCACACCCAGTTGAATTGAGATCTTTCGTAAGATCGGCCGCCTCAAGACGTTTGAATCTGGAGATCTGTCCCGGATCTTCTACACGCTTTAGTCGATCCGGATGTGCGTTGGCGTGGCCCTGTAAAATAATGAGCAAAAATCCGTCTAAACAAAGAAAGGACCAACCATAGCATAGCGCCAGTCCATCATGATCAAACGACTGTTATCGTTTGATTCGAGGCTGGAGTCCTCACAAGTGAAAAATGGCTTGATGTCATCCATATCTCCAGCGGTGGCGACGGCGGGATCAAGTCTGCACATTCTTACGAGACTCTCGAAACGGTCACAAGCATCTTTCGTGACCGGCGCAATGGCGCTCGGGTTCCAAACATTGACCAAAGTGTTGTCTTTCTCGCCCATCAAAACACAACGCACGAAGCACGCATGGGAGGCAAAATGCGGGTAGTGGAGGACAGGCGGAGACGACAGGCAATCGCTGGCCGTACATGTAAACGCGTTGACTGCCAAAAGTAAATTATCGCTTCGGCCGTTCTCCAAAAGAATTTCCTTCAAGTATGCGTCTCGTCGCTCTCGCCAAGTTGTACAGACCTCTGGAAGACTGACAAGTGCCTCGGAAAACTTGGCGACAGTAATGTCCAGCTCTAAAGGTGCGTTCTTGATAATGCCAAAGAATGGCTCGAGATAGGGGATCATCGATGCGGAAGGGTTTGCCTGATGTTCTGACATTCGGGCGAGAAGGGGTCTGCACAGTTTTACCAGGAGAGTCATTCGCCGAGCGATTGCAGTCCTCATTCTCTCGGCCACCAGTATGGCACGACCGTCAGTCACAACCTTTGTAAGGGTTGGCCGAATATTAATCCAGACTTTCATATTCGGTCAGCAGGAAGAAAAGGGAACGAGCAATGTCAAGAGACATACTACGATCTGTCAATGCTTTCGATTGCCGGGCGAGTTTATGCTTTCGAATAGTATCCATGACGCGGTAATCCTTGAGCTCTTCGGCCCATCCATCCGCCTGCAGGCGATGGATAATACTAGGTGATATGAATAACGACATCATTTCGATATGGATTGGTAGATTACCTCTCAATTCTTCCACGCCGAAGGGATTGAAGCTCTATGTTGCGAACATATCTCTTAGAGGATGACCATCGACGGTACTCCCGGCACGTCTTTCTCGCGATCGTTAACAATAACAGGCTTTTCGTCAAGGATAAGAGCTCACCTGTGCTAACACAGAATAATTGACCCGCTTGGTAGAAAGCCATTCTTGAAACAGTCGATCATTCATGGAAACACACTCTTCAAAAAG
Source organism: Mucidula mucida (assembly GCA_015501055.1). NCBI lineage: Eukaryota > Fungi > Basidiomycota > Agaricomycetes > Agaricales > Physalacriaceae > Mucidula > Mucidula mucida. The sequence continues at coordinate 18,671 of JADNYV010000486.1, forward strand.
CAATTGATAAGTAGGTAGGTGAAAGTACTTGATTTCTCGGCCTAAAGATATAATCAGCTTCGAGGGTTGCGACACAGTGGACGAAGATAATAAACACCGGTCGCGACCGTAAGTTGGTATTTAGGCGTCACCGTTATGAGGTCGTCGAATCTATTCAGCAGATCTACATGATCAGCCATGTTAGACGTCATTCTAATTGAAAACCAAACGATATCAGTCTAGTATCAATGTACAAAGCGCCAGGACCTACATAGAGCCTTCTTGTAGGCAGCCTTTACAAAGTCTAAGCCGCGCCTCCCATTGAGCGTTCTTGATTGGATGTTTTCCGCATTTCTGAATAATCAACATGTTGAAGTAATTCCGAGTAAACAGTTGCGGGAACGACGTACATGACAGTGAGAGTCGAACACGAGATTGGCATACTGCGGTTCATTCAGATCATCAAAAAAGGGAGGTAAATCCTTCATCCCGAGCCTAGCCCTCTCCCAAACAAATGCTGACGATTTGGTCATGAGGAGAGCTCGGAGATCCTTTGTTGTTCGACTCATTCGTAAGAGATCGAGTGGCTCCAAGTAGGAGAATATCTGTAGCGATGCGATTAGATGGCAGTGAATGAGTAGGAGTTCGAAAGCGCGCCTCAAATAAGACGTCAAGCGGCGTGTCCGTCATCTTCTGTAAAATGCCTCGTTTTCCTTTTATGTGGCGCTTCGGGGCAGCCCCAATAGTGGCGTCGAGCCTTCGTTTCTTCTTTGGGGGAGGAGTAATCTCTTTCTCTGCTTCGCTGTCATCAAGACACTGATCGGGTTCACCTTCATCATCGGCATCGCTCAATGCTGTAGACCCTAGCTTCTGGCGTTTGTGTGGTGACTGCGGGAAAACAGTCGCTGTTTCCTGTCCCGAAACCGAGCATTGAGTAGACGGCATTCCTTTATGTGAGGTATAAATTCGCCGTGACCGACGAGGAGGCATGATGCTGTAGTGATGGTGGTAAAGAAGAAAGTACGTTGTTGGCAGTTGATTGCCCTTTCTCTCAGTTGATTGCCCTCTCTCCCACACTACTTATATGACGTATACACGTCCATACTCATCGCCTCATCGGAAACAAAAGAAACAGACAACAGTACCGGGTACGCATTTCATCATCAGCACTACATTGACGACGTTGACTTGCGGACAGCCTGACACTGCTGTAAGAATGCTGTTCCTGAGGCCTTATTCTTGTTAACAGGAAGATACTACCTGGTCCTTTTGGTTCGGCAGTGTCCGCGAAGCGCTGGGCAAGCGCTGGTAATGGTACACTCTCTCAATAACGCTAGCGGCGGATTGGTCATTGTTATGAATTGCCATATTTTCACATTTTCACATCTTATCATATCTTATCGGGGGCCTTGTCTTATCAGTCAACGGACTGTTTCATCATCTGTTTCGTCACCGATCATACTCCTGTTCATTACCGAAGCCGTACTCATGTCGGACACACGCCTAACACATGGATGACATCATACATGCCGATACCTCATGGACTCACTATTGTATACACACTGCCGACACTCGTAGTACACATGGTCGTTTCAGTATTATTACTTACATGCAGTTACCACTCGTATTTAATGGTTTCACGGACTAGTAGCATACAACACTGGGTCAAGGGCGTGGAGCATCCCTAGTGGAAACGCGTATGGACAAGGAGTCTCAAACACAGACTTACTAGTATATAAGCAGTAGTGTAGTATCATTGTACTTTAGTTCCGATCTCGTTTATACACCTGGCCTAGCCTAGTCTTACGAACGCGAACGCTTTCTTAGTTTCTTGCTGTGGTACCTGGTTGAGTCTCGTGGCTTAGTCAGTCGCTAACAGAAGATCGGAACTACTTTCTACCACCTACCACACATCCCTGATTGTCGATCAGCACTTCGCTGTTTGATCATCACACATCCCCCATTCCCTTTCCTGTTTACAGATCGACGGATTCCTAATCCCAGCGCACGTCCGCATACGTGTGTATTGGTCCCAGTAGCGCCGGCTAACAGTTAGAGATAACTGCCTCGGGTGCTGGAAGTAGCCGCTCTCACGAGAACGAACTTTTGGCAGTTGCACTTCAGTGGGCGCTGTTTACGGGTCAACCCCCGTTCCCAGGAAAACTTCGGCTTACCTCACACCAGAGGGACGTCGGCTGGGCAATTGCGAACTTGTGACGAGCTCTTGGGCTCCGTAGATACATAGTCAGTAGTCGGTAAAATAGTGTAGACAGTTACGATACCTACCTACTTTACTTACCTTACGATACACATCATCATTCCCCACCCTACCAAGTCCTGGATTCTATCTCAGATCTAGGCGATCCCTCCCTATTCATCCAAACCTCCATTCCCTCACCCGTTTCATCCAAATCCGCATCACCCATATCCCCACTTTCACCCTTCCACTCTCCGATCCCATCACCCCGATCCATCATGTCCAACGAAGCACCTGAAGCCGCTCATCACACACCCGCTCATCACGCCGATGTCGAAATCAAAGGCCGATCCCTTGTCAACAAGCCTTATGACTATGACGGGGACAAGTCCAAGTACAAGAGCTGGTGGCGATCGATGTTCACATACATCCGTGACAAGAAGAATAACCTCACATCGGACTCCGAAAGGATAGATGTTGTTCTCTCCTACATCCGAGGAGATCACGTTGATGCATGGGTCCAGAACTACTCGGACCAGAACTTCGACGAGGAGGAAGAGGAATGGACAGTCTCTTGGACTGAGTTCAAGGAGAACTTGAAGGAGCGATTTGTGGACTCCAACCTCGCGCGAGATGCGCAAGATCAGATCGAACGGTTGCGCCAGGGGCAAGACACCGCTCAAGATTTCTTTCAGAAGTTCGAGGTCCTGCTTACTCAGGCGGAATACTCGAAGGATGACGCATTTGTCGTGCGACTGCTCGAGACCAATGTCAACGAGAAGATCATCGACCAGATCTATGGCAGCCGAGATGGGTTGCCAAAGAAGTACAAGGATTGGAAGGCACAGATCATTCAGATCGATCAGCTATGGAGAAGGCGGGCGGCGAGCAAGAGGTCCGGCATGCAGGTCCGGCCCCAAGCTCCGCAGACGGCTACATCGAGAGTCAACCCTACGAATCCACCCCCGACGCCAATCACACGACGAGATGCCACCGGCGTTACCTATGGAGGAGCCGGCAGGCCGATGGACATCGACAACGCACGTCGAAGAGGACTTTGCTTCAGTTGTGGCAAACACGGCCACGTTAGCAGGTTCTGTCCTAAGAAGGGTCAACCCCAGCAGATTCAGGGTCTATGGACCGAAATGAACAATGAGGAGAAGAAGAAGTTGGCAAAGAGTTAGGTTTTGCGAAGCTCCCGCAGTAGACGTAGTCCTGCTGGAGCAGTCACCAAGGAAAGGGTCATCAGATGCAGAATCTATTTACAGTACGGGTACTGAAACATCTAAAATATCATCAACGACTTCACCAACAAAACCTGCGAAAGAAAGATTTGAGCCAAATACGCCCGAGTGGATTGCACAACGGCTAAGAGAGGATGAAGTGCCGAGAGCAGTAGGAATTTTGAGAGCATGGATGCCGGAGCGGAGAGAGAGAGAAGCGACGGAGGAGAAAGTGATGGCAATCAGAGCGTTGACGAAGGAAGCTGCGGTGGAAGTCGTGACGGAGTTGAAAAAGTCGAGGAAGTACATCCGGGGAACAAAGGGGCAAGACATGAAACTCCGAGTAACCATAGAGAGCGTGCACACAGGCTCTGAATGGGAAACAAGTGCCCTTCTCAACAGTGGAGCAACGGGTTCCTGCGTCAATAAAGAATTCGTCAAGAAGAACGGACTCCTGATTAAGGAGTTACCGATCAAACTTCCTGTCTACAATGTGGATGGAACCCTAAATGAGGGAGGGGCAATTAAAGGTTTTGTGGAGGTCCGGATGAAGATTGGTGATCACACCGAAAAGATTGAGTTGGCAGTCACCAATCTTGGCAAAACAAGTATCTTTTTGGGGCTAGATTGGTTACGATATCACAACCCCACAATTAACTGGACGGAATCCACATTGACTTTTGATTGATGCCCAGACCGTTGCGGCTATCTACCCGAGTATGATTCGCCGGAAGATGAAGGAGAAGATATAGAAGAGAAGCTGGAGGAGGGAGAGCGATTGTTTTGGATGGACTGGGACAACTATTGCAAAAGCGGTGAAAAGCTGAGATCACAACAGCCTTCATCCGCTGCTGCACCTTACATTGAGGAATTCTCCGATGTATTTAGCAAGGCGGACTTTGACAAGTTACCGGAGCGAAGACCCTGGGATCACGCGATAGAACTTACGCCTGGTTCCAAACCGGTTGACTGTAAGGTTTATCCCCTTAGCCCATCCGAGCAGAAGGCGTTAGACGAGTTCTTGGAGGAAAACATACGCACGGGACGCATACGGCCATCAATCTCACCCATGGCGTCACCATTCTTCTTTGTCAAGAAGAAGGACGGAAGCCTTCGGCCAGTGCAGGATTATCGGAAGTTGAACGACATGACAATCAAGAACCGATACCCCTTGCCGTTGATTCAGGAGCTTATTGACAAGTTGAAGGGAGCAAAGGTTTTCACGAAGATGGATGTCCGATGGGGTTACAATAACATCCGGATCAAAGAAGGTGATGAGTGGAAAGCGGCGTTTAGAACAAACCGAGGCCTGTTCGAGCCCTCAGTCATGTTTTCGGACTTACAAACTCGCCGGCAACGTTCCAATCGTTCATGAATCACATTCTGAAGGAGTTGATCGATGAAGGACATGTTATAGTTTACCTAGACGACATACTTATATTTTACGAATACATTGGAAGAACATAGGCATATTGTACGACAAGTACTAGAGATATTGCGAGTAAATAAGTTGTATTTAAAACCCGAGAAATGTAGTTTTGAGGCACATACTGTAGATTACTTGGGAGTTATTGTTGGAGGAGGAGAAGTGAAGATGGATCCGGCAAAAGTGGCCGTAGTGAAGGAATGGAAGGAGCCGACGAAGAAGAAGGAAGTGCAGTCATTCCTGGGTTTCTGCAACTTCTACCGACGTTTCATCCGGGGATTTGCGGGGTAGCAAAGTCATTGACATGTTAACCGGGAAGGGCGAATGGGTTTGGGGAAGGAGCAGCATGAGGCGTTTGAGGAGTTGAAACGGAGGATGACGGAAGAACCCGTTCTGATCGTACCACGCGACAACGGCAAGTTTCGAGTCGAGGCAGATTCCTCGAACTATGCCAACGGGGCTGTTCTATCCCAGTTCGTCGAAGCAAATGGAGACCAGTGGCTTTCCGATCTCGCGCGTTAATGAAGTTGAACGCAACTACGAGATCTACGACAAGAAATGATGGCCATCATGGACTCAATTGATGACTGGAGCAGTACCTTCTAGGAGCAACGGAGACGGTGGAGGTGTTTACCGATCATCAAAACCTCCAGTACTTCCGGAAGCCACAGAAGTTGATCGGAGGCAGGCGAGATGGTTACGGAGTTGGCGGAGTATGATATATACATGATTCACAAACCGGGCAAGACGATGGGGAAAGCTGATGCCTTGTCAAGGATGACAGGCCTTGAGAAGGGGGAAAAAGATAACGAAAACATTGTTTTACTAAAACCGGAGTTTTTTATATCACAAATTCAATTTTCTTTACATACAGTAGCTACACCGGAGGACGAATTACTAACAAAATCAAACAAAGAAAAGGAAACAAGGACAGATACGTACAAAAAGCATTAGAAAACAAAGAAAAAGGATGGGAAGAGAAGGAAAATGGACTTATTATATGGAAAGATCGTATTTACATACCAAAGGACAAGGAATTGCGGGGAAAAGTTATTGGGAATGCATCATGATGCACAGCTTGCAGGGCATCCGGGACGGTACAAGACTCTCGAGTTGATCACACGCACCTATTGGTGGCCAGGAATTAGCCGAGACGTCCGCGAATACGTGGAAGGGTGTCAAAAATGCCAAGTTACAAAGTCACATCGCACAAAACCGGCTGCACCCCTCCATCCTATAGACGTACCAAGCGAACCATGGGAGAAGGTTGGGACGGACATGATCGGCGAGTTGCCGGAGTCGGGAGGATACAATGCGATCAGCACGTTTGTGGACCATTTCACAAAGCGGTTACGCATTATACCAACACACACCACCCTGACGTCAGAAGGCATGGCTCGTATTTACCGCGATCGAATCTTCCCCATACATGGATTGCCGCGACAGATGATACACGATCGAGGTCCGCAATACCACTCGCGTTTCATGAAGGAGTTGTTAATACCGGCTGTTGGCATTGAAGGGAACTTCACGACGGCGTCCATCCACAGGCAAATGGGCCAAACAGAACGTTGAACCAAGAGATTAGAACATTTCTTACGGTTATTCGTCAATTACCATCAGAACGACTGCATGAATGGTTTACCCCTCTGCCGAATTCGTTTTTACAACGATCGTTACACTCAGCATACCAAGGTACTCCGTTTTTGCAGACATTGGGCAGACACCTTCCTACAAAGGCACCGCTCCGAAAACGGCATCGAGAAACGAGACTGCGCAGGAGTTTTGCGACGGCATGAGGAAACATGGGACGAAGTTGGTCGGCATTGAAGATGGCAAAAGAGACATGAAACGGTTTTATGACAGGAGCGGACAGAGCAGTAGAGTTACAAGGAGGCACAATTGGTTATGGAGGGACGAATCTCAGCACGGACCCCGACCAATGAAGAAGCTTGATGACAACTTCGGGCCGTTCAAAGTGATCAGAAAGTCGGGACGAGCTCTTACAAGCTCAGATTCCTCACACGTGGAAAAAGCATCATCCCGTGTTCAATGAGGCTCTGCTTGACGCCTTACCACGAGCCGCAATTCCC
>JADNYV010000487.1:0-25569 GCA_015501055.1 Mucidula mucida
TACGAGTACGGCACACGGGACACTACAAACGAGGTTCTTGGAATCCTCAAGGGCGTATCGGAGAAATGGGAGAGTCTTGATGCTGAATGGTACGCTGGTCCGGCTGATAACCCCACGCTGACCGAATGGCTACACAATTTGGAGCATGGGAAACTACCCGTCTTGAAGCGCCTGGCTATGAGGATCCACACGTATGAAGCCGCCCTATCCCTCTCCCCCAAGTCCATTACAGCATTCGCATCCGCACCGTGCTTGACGAGCGTATCTATCGTCCTCCAACACAATGGACACTGACAACCATTCTCCCCCCAGCGACAATAACTTTGATTTCATTTCACTTCCATATCGGCAGCTTCTTGATTTCCACTGCGTTGAGATCTATGCTCCTGCCTCGCAATGGCCCGAAACGCGCTTCATTCGTCGGAAATTCTTCGACATGCTGGATGTCGCGGCCGTTCCAAACCTCCGGACATTTTCTTACGCGCTTGAGCCGAGTAATGTTTTCGTAGGCACCGGAATGCCTGAGAGGAGTGCTGTAGGTCGAATCGTCCACTGTGGTGTGGTCAAGCTGGGTGTCTGTCATCCCGATATTCTTGAGCGCTATGCATTTCCCGCTCTGGCGGATCTCTCCGTCGGCGATCCCAATTCATGCGCAGGAACTCAATATCCCTCGAGACGTTGTCTCTCGTTAATTCCATGCTAGTCGTCTCGGGCAGCGCATTGACCACACTTCGACTATTCGGCGTAGTTTTGGACGATTATTTCCTCTCCATAGTGAGGCTTTCAAAGAATCTCGAAGTTCTCGAGGTCGGGATATTTAGCTGGTCCGATCTGCCGGGGCAGGACACGGTTCTTCAATCTTTTTCCAAGAGTTGACAATGGCAAGCTCGTCCCAGTTTGACCTCCTTCCTGTTCTTCGATGCCTTCGAATCAAACTGTCATTGGGTAATACTGACGGTTGGACGCCCCACTCGGGGACCTGTGTTCCTCAAATTGGATTCGCAAACGCCACACTCGCACAGGCTGTCAAACTACGGCGTCGGCACCGGTCGCTGGACTTTTCGTTGACGCTAGAGGGTGGCGGGGTGGACACTTGGGAGCCGTTGGCCACATTGTGCAATCTTTGTGAGAGCGGGCTAGTTCAGCGAAAGGGCTATGCTGTTGAATATAGGGAAGGCGGAGAGTTTCTTGACCAGCTTGACAATGAGTGGCACTCCAATGATGACTACTACTGCGAGCCTCAGCCCAAGCCATGTGTAGATTGTGCTAGACGCAAAGAGGATGAGGAGTTTTGGAGGGTGGGTGGGGTGTAGGTGTCATACGAAGCCAGAAGGGTTACATAGAGTGTTTTAGGGGAAAAGAATTGAATTACATTGTGTTGCTCAGTCGGGGCTCTCATATTTCAACAAAAAAACCATGATACTGCTGCGGCAATGCAGCGTAACGGAAGCCGTCACTATGCGCAAACGAGGCGATCCGACAAGTTTGAGAGGAGGGATAGCTGATATAGAGGTACGTCTCCTGTATGCCTTGCATAGAATCATGTCTATGATGACAGCTATCAATCCCTATCGTCGTCGCAGTCACTTAGTTTCTGGGATAGATCCATGTCTACTCTTCCGACTGGTTGAAATTTCAATTGCGTCGTTTTCGTGTTAAGGCGATCAGTGCGAAGATTCACGACCGTTCTCGGTATCGTTTTCCTGCTGACTGGATGATAGATTCACGTCCAATACTTATGATCCGACTTTGCGAGGTTTCCGACTTTCTTCTCCAATCTGACATAGTGCCAGGCCGCACAGCGGGATAGGGCTTCTACAACCAGGAAAACGATTCGGTTGGCATGGATACGGGAGTTTGATTCTAGGGGAGGCGCAGTGGCGGCTGTCCTCGCCGGACTGGCTTTTGGCCCAGATCAAAACTGGATCAAAAGGTGCGCATTTTCTCGTTAGCTCTGGCTCGTCACGGCATCACATACGGTACGTCTCGGTCCATGTCCGCAATATTGTTGATCTTATGGGTTCCATTAGTCGAGGCGGCGAATCAGCACCCGTTCAAACGACTCAAAGGACGGCATCACATCCTACCATTGCAATTCTCCTGGCGTATTTTGGCCTCGTCGGCCAGGCTTTTTTTCTGGAAAAAAGGTGCGAATACTGTATTCGTTCCAAATTTCACGTCCAATTGTAACTGATTTCGTCAGTCCAGCGGTCATATATTACAACAATTAAATGACGCTGGAACCGCTTCACTACGAACAATGTGTACCCCTTATGCCGTTGTCTGCTTCGGATATACAGATGGATTAGGACGTTTGGCCTCGAAGGAATGTTTTTGAGGTACGTTACCTTGTTCTGTGTCTCATTTATTATCCTATTGGTATAAGAACGCGCTCAGAGCATGTTAACACCGCCGTGCTTGCGATCCGAGCTTCTCGCGCAACGATAAATGGACGCCACATTTCGACTTTGGTCTCGGCTCGCCTGAATATCGATGGCGACAGTTCGTCATCATTAGTATAAAAGCATCGTGTCCTCGCTGTCCGTTGCGTCGTACTTTCATGGGTCCAGCCTTTGTGTAATCGTGAACGCTGCCGCCAATTTGGCTCTGACGGCGTTCACCGTTTCGGGACGTGTTGGTCTTGGTACGTTTCCTAATTCAACTTCTTCATAATACTAAGTGATTAAGTCAAGGTCTCATACGCGCATCGTTAGATAGCCCGCCGCTACGCACCCATTCCCGGCTTCGTGTTGCTGATTTCCAGTCACCCAACGCCACACTTCGGCACGACTGCTTGGAGATTGACACTCTTCTTCTCCTACAAACTGTTGCTATTTACGGGCAACGTCTTTTGGCTTCACGTAGAGGAAGATGCGCTACGTTCAACATTCGGGTTTGCGCCTTGGTTTTTTGATCTTTAACGGAGCTAACTCATTTGTCGCGAGTATTCAAAGGGCTCTGATTTTGCCGTGAGGTGCATCGTGTAGCGGTGGTTTCGAATTTGTTTAGATAACTTTGGCTGGAGGACACTCCTGGCGCAGGGAACGGAGGGCCGGGACACTGCGGGATGGAGCTTTCATTCGCTGCTATACATTACGTTTGTGTAGAACTCTATGTACATGTTGCTGCTACGTACTGGAATATGAGAATGATGCCGTTAAAGCGTCAAGAGGCAGAGGTTACAGCTTTGCTCCACGTGATAGCCGTTCAATGATGCAAAGCGCGCTGGAAGCATCGGTACAGCAGAGACCGCTTGCTGCTTCCCACATGACGAGTGGATGCACACAAGATGCTGTAGATAGCCTTCTGAGCAGGCAAACACATCAACCGACGACACTCTCCATCTTACCTCGTCTTGATAAAAGACAAGTCGGAAGCAGACTCGTACTTGGCACCAGCTCGTCCGCCCACCCACAGATGGGTGTAGATTTCTCCGGGTGCATGATACTACGACGTGGATAATTATCGCACGCAGACGGAAAGGTGGCTCACAAGCCCAAGTACCGTAGTGACCATTCGGTAACCGGAAAGCCACTGTCCGACGAACGTCCAATATGTATTCATCATCATACTCACAACTTCGCCGCCTGCAGCACATACTCACTCGCACTCGCCCTCGACTTGACTTTGTCGACATCCGCCCTCGTGACACCTCTACAGACACACGCATGATTATACCCCAGCCTGTCCCTTCCATCCTCTCCACCCTCCCTCCAAAACTCGGGCCTCCTCAACAGCGACACCACCACGGCCCCACCCAAGCCCAGATTATGCACCAGCCCGTACTTGCCGCGGGGATTACCCGAGGGGAAGAGCCCCGGAGCTTGCATCGGACCAGCCCAATTTCTCAATTGCACTAGGAAGAAGAGGTGAGGAAGAGGGAGGGAAGGGATAGGGACGACGTACTCGTGATGTAGAAATGCATACCGAGTCCCGTCGCCCCGAGTGGATGACCCTTTGCTTCGAGTCCGCCACTAGGGTTAATGACGTATTTCCCGCCATACGTGTTGTCGCCGCGCCTCACCATATCAACTGCGCCGCCATCGGGACAGAGACGCAGCGCGTCATACGTCACCAGCTATACGGCGCGTCAGATGAGGATATAACCAAAACTGAAGCTTACCTCATTGGAAGCAAAGCAATCGTGCAACTCGACGACACCGACATCGTCCCTGCTCGCATTGGCCTCCTCAAACACCTTGTCAGCACACTTGCGAGACATGCCATAACCGACAATATCCATCGCATCTCCCTTGTAGGCCGACAGTGTATCCGTCATCAACGCACTCGCCACAATCTCAATCGCCTGATTCTCCAGTCCATGCTTCCTGACAAACGCCTCGTCCGCCACGATACAGCACGCCGCGCCGTCCGACGTTGGACTGCACATATACACCGTCAGCTGATCCGTAATCTTCTTCCCGTGAGACCGAGCGCGTAGAGGGATCGCTGGGGATATCTGAGTATTTGAATCCTGGCCAGCCGTGGAATCACCATAGCAGTACCCAACGCTCGCTAGCTCGACCTCGTCGTACGTGATCCCAGCGTCTAGCAACGCTTTTGTCGCAGCCTCAAGACCCATCTGCGAAATGTATCAGCGTTGTCCGATTTGCATCCATGGATGAGCATACATCTTCCGTCGTCCGCTTTGCCCTAGGCGAGCACACCAGTTTTTAAACGCACCTTTATAAACGCCGTACATCACCCGCCGATGATGAATACACGTCGCCCTTTGCTTTCGCTCATGGTGGTAGAAGATGCGGGGTGGTCATGGGTTCGCTATTCGGCTACTATGAAAACCGGTCTGTTAACACGCTTTTCTACGACCTACAAAGATGAGCGTGTAAGCCTTCTGGAGGTGCGACACCGTGTTAGACATACCTCGCGACGCGTACTCCCCAACATAGCTCCATGGCGGCAATTCCCACAAGACGTGTCGGTATGCGCGTTCTCTTCACCATGTGACCAAGAAAAAGGACAAAGGGGCGCGCGTCCGTCCTCACAAGCAAGTTTCAGACGTAGGCGAGTCAACTGTCGTTTGAACTTTATACCGATGATGGAGGAAGCCAAGTGTGACGTCATCCTCTTTACTCTCCTACTCTGACTGTACTGCAGCTTGCTTGGATCTGGGTGTCAAATGCAGGCATTTTATTGTGCTCCGTAATCCTTCCATCTATCACCGCTTATGTGGCTGGCCAGCTTACCACGACAGTCCAAGTCAGGTAGATACATTCCACCCTCGGAGAACAAACAGCGTATCCTATAGCTCGTCTTCCCTTCGACACTCTTGTCGACACCTTCGACGTCGCGATGCATCCCATCAGCCTCTCTCTCACGTTTGTTCCTCCTGGTCTCCGTCCGCTCCTGTCCTTTGGTCCATCGTCGTCATCATCTTGACGCGCACCGGAAATATCTGTAGCGATCCAAGCGTCATTAGCCGCGCGAGGATAATTGCCACGGTGACCCGAATGACTTGTGCGTCAGCTTGTGCAAGAGTCATACCGGCGATGGCGCGTTGTTCACTCTGAAATGAACGTCAACACTTCCGGAGCGTTCGTGGAGGCGCTTCTTTATATGGGACTGTACGACATAGTGTTTTATGATTTAGACCAAAAGGCTCTAGTTACAGGTTCAATCTCCGAATCTTGAAAAGGCAGATTCTCGCGACATAGATGATAGACCTCTCGGCTACTTAGCTCATCAGGTGAGAAAACCTTCCGATTCTCTGTGTTGCCCCTTGGTAAATTACTGGGGAGTGATGTATCGCTATGCTGACTCCAACCCACCCTTACTTTCCCTTTCGTCTCCCAAAACCGCGCCATCTCTCCGTTCAGAGTCATAGTATATCCTGGGCGTTCCTGATTGCCGGCACCAGAGAAACATCTTCCACAAGTCTTGGCTGCGCGTGTGCTTTTTTTGAACGCCATGCAGCCGCTTGTAATCGAGACGAACAGGTTTGCCTGGATGCCGGGTTGAATATTACGGCCAGGACGCCACGCTGACTGTCATGGCGGTCACACGCACGAAGACTTGTGTAAGCAACCGTATTCCCTCGTTCACGAGTTTCTCATACAAGCATCGACTACCTCCCAGCGACGAGGCCTTCGACTTGTTCTACTTTGAAAGATTGACTGGAACACGATCTTCTTTGCGTGGTGCATGCTGTTGATTGTCGCGCGGATTATCTTCTGACATATCTTGGACATATCGCGGTATTGTCACTAGACTGGAATCGGCGCTATGATATTCTCTTGACCAGGAAATACGTAGAGAGTCGCCGCTAAGACCGTCGACTGCTTCAATGTTTATAGGATCCTCGGAGTTGTTACCGTCAAATCTTCTATCGACAAAGTGGTCAAGTAGATCGCTTGAACCAAGTGGATGACGTTGTCGAGATCCTTAAATTCTCATCGTCGGTCGTCTCAAAAAGCATTACGAGAGCGTACTGTGTCCCGGGGTAGCGCTGTTATTTGGGGCGCGAGCGGAGTAAAGTGCCTTGGTGTTCAATGTCGTCCGTCAAAGAGATGCATTATGTAATAATGATGACTGCCTCTTTCCGCCTTCGCTTCCCCTCCTTTCCAACATGATTGCTCGACGCAGGATGTGCACAGTACAACCCCACAGCGTTGAATCCAGTGGATAGCATATGACTTGCGCACTTGATCCTATTCTATTCTCCTGTAACGGCGCATTTGAAAGCGAAAGCCGATCAACATCTCCCGGCGAAGACACTTTGCCTGCTCCAACCCGACACGCCTTACAAGGAACAGATCTAAAGACTTGACATCCCATCATCAAATGATGCCTCGCTTCCTGGACGATTCTTATCGATGAACCGGCTAAAAATGCCCAGCTTGACATCAAGGCTTGATGTGTACACACGCAATTCATTGGAGTACTGCAAGGGAAACATAGACCTTTCCTCAACTGATGATCATTCACCGTTCTTCTAGTCGCCTCCGGAGACTGGCTTTCTCCCGGTCCCTCGCGTAATCCTGATATAAGCACGGCTCGTGGGGAAAAGTACTCACACTTCCCTGATCATGTCCACCAATGATGCGCAACCGCTCTCCGAGCAATACGGGTTGGACGAGGCAGGCGTCAAATACGTCCTCTCCACAACGCTCAATGCATGGGTTCTCGAGATCTTTTGCTACCGTCTATACTGCGATATACATTCTTTCAATGTATCAAATTCGTACGCCTCTCCCTACGGTCTTTCCGTGCATGATTCCTCATGTCATCGTAATCAGTGCTCATATCGCGCCAGAGAGTCGTCTTCAACAGGCAGCGAAAAGCTTTAGCCGGCACAATTACGCTCCTCTGGGCCATCTTGACCATGCGCGTGGGCTGTGTATGGCATTTTGTCAACGCCACATTCATTGATGCAGCTGCCACTCGAGAGGACGAGTTTGTGTGGATGTACGGTCCTCGTGGACCCGCACGGGTTGAAACATTCGGATCAGTCACCTTGTTCGCGATGATACTTGTCGCCGATTTGATTATGGTCAGTACGCCATGCTCTTTCTAATCAGCTATGAACGCTGACTATCATGGGTAGATTTGGCGGTCATTGGCAATATACGCACGCAGATGGACCGCAGTTATCCTCCCGTTACTCACCATGACCACAGGCTTGGGTAGGCAATCGTAATTAATGCTTCACGAGTTTCTCACGAGCCCGGAGCGTACAGCCGCGGTCAGCATACAACTCAGCCTCGACTACCTCCCCGCTCCCAGCGACGAGGCTTTCGAAGTCGGAGATATTCCTTTACTGTGGAAGATCGAGTGGAACACGATCTACTTTGCCATGATCGTCGCGACAAACTCCCTGTGCACCGTCTGTTAGATTCCCAGGCAAGCCGACGTTCCCGAGGTTGCGCATGATCCGGCGCGCCTCGTTAGTCAGCATGACCTGCCCGACTGTTCTCCTAGATTCTCCCGTTTCTTCTTACTCATGGACATCCTCTTATGGACACTTATGTAGAACATTCTAGTATGTAGCAGTAGTATAAAAGCCTCTTTTCTACTTATCTCTCCGACACCGTCTTGATTGTCGGGCGGATTATCTTCCTCATCGGGTGGCGCCCAGCTCTGAAGACATATCGCGGTATTGTCACTATCATATTGGAATCAGCGCTGTTATATTCCGGGTGCATTCATCATTCGTATTGGCATGGTCACATCTCTTGACGAGGATAGCTGGAACAGCTCGTCTTATATGTGGACGCTTTGCTTCCTTCAATAACTGTACGTACTACTACTCGTGCTATATCGAAACACTGCATTAACCTGTGCGGTAGTGCCTTGCCCCGACTCTGGTTATCGTTCTGGTACTGGCAGGTCACAGCACCCCTCCTGTTACACACGTCAATCCTCCAAGTTCTCTACCGTCAAAGGCAGTTCCCGAAGGAACATCGGACTCTAGAGTGCATTTTGCGAGCGTCAATCCGAGTTCACCTGATCTGGAGAGGAATCTGGACGAGTCTTACGAACTGAGCATCGTTTCGCGAGATGACTCCGATGTAAAGAAAGTCATTGCCATGTAAATTGTCTCCAGAAATGACAGGCGCCACGGAAAATCGTCCATACGATAGTACACTCTCGGTCTTTTGGAAGAGCTAAAAGGTTGTGTAGTAGGACGATATGTATTAAGGTGTCAATAGTTTTAAGGTTGGAATGTATCGAAGGCTTTGTGAAGTGCGACAGAAGATAATTACACACGACGCGTCAACAACGTGTAAACGAACATCGACAAAGGCGCGCGTCAATCCGACACCATTCTCTCAACATTCTCCAAGCAGCGATCTAACCAGCTCCTCCAAAATGTTGCGTCGCGTTCCTTCGACGTCTGCACAAACTCAGCCTCGCCCTCCGCAGCCATAGCCTCGAGCTCAAGCAAATCAATCTCAATTTCTCGCCTCGGCTGAGGCTGAAATATATGCAGCACCGGCTCGGGACGAGAACAAATCGAAGCCGATGACGAAGGTGCTCTTTTGACTTCCGGCCGACGCCGCTGTGAGTCTGCGTGCTTGAAATCGTCTAGGAAGACCGGTGCTTTGTGCGAGGGAGATAACGACACTAGATTGGACAGGCTGAGGTCGCAGCCAAGAGGCGAGAGCGGCGATCCACATCTGGGAGCGGGGAGGAGGGATAGCTGACATAGAGGGACGTCTCCGTCTGGTGATGCGTACCTCGCGTGATGGAGGAACGTGTCAACAACGACTGCCATATCCCGGTCGTCGCAATCACTTTGTGGTATAGGAAGGTCAAAATCCAGGAGATCCGTGTGGAATTCATTCCACTCTTCCTCGCTCAACTGCACCGTTCCCGTAGACGGAGATACTGTGCTATTTGCGATATTTTGTTTTATCTGAGAGTACTCGGTGAATTTCTTGAACCCGACGAGGCTCATTCTGTATCAAGGAAACATTAGCTTGACATGGAGAGGAAGCGTTAAAAACTCACTTCTCTGTAAGCGCCATTCTATCTTGGACAGGCTCATCGTCAGACCCGCAGGTGGTTTCGAGTGCAATAATGAATAGCACCCGCAGGAGTAGGATGAGCTCCTCGGCGCCTTGTGGATCCTCATTCGTAAGGTCTATGAATTCGACGTGCGAGAAAAAGCGGTCCAGGAAGACGATCATGTGGAAGAGCATGAAGGGCGTCTGACGTTTGAATACGATGAGCTGGTATACAGCTTTGAAGATAGTATCATAATGCGCAGAGAATACAAGATCACTGCAGACACGATCAATCAGAACGCTTGAAAAGAGAGTGTGTGAGAGCGGGACGTACAGAGTCTGGGAATCGCTCTGAACATCGACCCCAGAGGCTATAAACAACACCAGGGCACTAATAAAGGTGCTAAGTGCCATAACGCAGCTATGATGATCCATCGTGTACGGCGAGCATTGAGTGGCCATTGTATGTAGTGGAGCAAAAGAGGGCGCGTCGTGTTCCGCAGAAAAGAGCCAGTGGTCTTATATATGCGTGTCATTGTTCGCGGTCAAAGACAATGAAAGCAGGGACGCAAAAGGGCGCGTCCACCACGAGGTGTGGACTGTGGACTGTGTTTTCTTGTTTAAATCAGGGAGTACAAACGACGGACAATGTGCCACTACAGGGTCGTGTTACGCTTTGGCCACGATGAGTGCTCACGCCTGATAGGGAGAGAGAGGATATCGAAGGCATGGTGGTGCGGAACGAAGAGTCGCCGATCACTTTGATGGTCATCATTACCAGCCGCAGAAAAGAGTATCTCAGCTTCAAAAAGCATTATACGGGTACCGTACGAGGTACATTACAGCAAAATAACCGAATAGACTAAAACATTCCATCCACGTCATCCCAGTGCAGCGCCTGCCTTGAGTCGCGGTACCTACTGTGACCCAGACTCGACACACCTATGATAAAAGTTGCCACCGGACTTAACATAAGATGTCTTTTTGCTGTCAGTCAAAAGATATTTCATTCTTGCCCCTTCTGGATTACTACCTGCTCAAATCAGCCCCCCACATACCAGGCATCAATAACTAAGGACACCTAAGCAATTCTATCAGTATCGAAGATCAACCTGACATTTGCGCCCCACACCTGGTCTATGACTCGTTATAGAATCACCCCAACTGACCTAATTCTACAGCTTGCAATATTCAAGCCCTCAATCGGACATTCAATGGCGGCACTCTTGATGTCGTCCGATCTTCAAGACGTACACGCGCAGGCCCGCTCCGAACCTGTTCCCGGAGTGCTTCTGCGTACGCAAAAATCCACTGGTGACCGTAGGTCACGCCGGTCAAGCCACCTTCAGAAAAGACGGTTTGTTGAACTAGGCGCTCTTTGCAAGTTGGGCATTTGGTCGTGGCGCTTCGCCCCAATGAGCCGGAGAAAGGTCGGCCGATTGAGAGCGTCGACAACCACTTCGCTGTATTTGGAATGGTATGTAAGGAGATGGTGGTAAGCCGAGGCGGGGATGAGCGTGAGCTCCTGGACATAGGATTCTACGTTTTCGCGAGGAAGGTATAGAGTATCCTTCGCAGCACCTCTGGCGAGACTTTCCCATTTACAGTGTACCACGATAGCGAACATTCTGAGAGGTTCATTGGTAATTTGAGAAGCAAGCAGCGCCGCTTCAAATCGCGCTCCGACATCCTGCATGAGGTATTTTCGAATGGCGAGTAGAACCTCTAGCAGCCTGTCAAAACTGCTCGGAGGAGGAGGGATTCCCGGGTAGCAGAATGGTAAGATGGTAAGCATAGTAGAGCCGCGCTCTGCTATTTTCAAGATGGGGACGCCAATCTCCCCGTTCTGTTCTGCCATGAAGAGATTTTTGAGCAAGTCAGATGAATAAGATAAGAATGCTTTCAGAACGTAGAGTCGCGCTCCATCTGACGCATCAAGAATGAAATTGTGGTTTGAGGATGCGTCAGTGAAATCCACTTGAGAGGACATCGAAGCGAAGGACAAGGACAATTTACCCGATCAGGAATGATGTCTACTTCTTCTGGGGCCTACTACAAGAACAACCTTCCCATTCAGAGCAATATTGACGCGAGAAGGAGACTGGTTGGAACATATCAGACTACAGAGGTTCCTCGAGCAACACATAACGGCCTTAATAGTAATCGTGCAAACCAGGTCCGTAATAAAAGTTACTTTCCTTGTACGCCCCCCCACCCGGTATCATCCCCCACTGCGTATCAATATCGCGCAAAATAGAAAGACCATCCTCGTAGTCCGAGTCATAATCATCCTCGCCGTAATCGTACTCGCTGCTCCGTCGACCGCCACCCCCGCCGCCGCCGCCGCCTCCCCCACCACCACCGCCGTTCGAGCCGGTAGTCGATGTAGGAGCTAAGGCTCTGCGATGTCGTTTACCGGAAATATGGTCATTTTTATTGTTGACGTGCACGACGAGGTCGCAGATGGTGCATTTCCATTGATTCATCATCCTGTAGAAGATTAGGGCAGTTTCTGGTTCAACGCAAGCCTTACCCACTGGACGACTTATATCGTTAATGATAGTCGGATACGAAGATACGGAGGTAACATCATCCGTCTTGACACGTTGGATGCCATACAGACAGTTACGGCAGTGTCAGCCGACATAAAGAAGTTCATCTCCCACCGGCCCGCTTCTGAATCGGAGATGATTAGAATAGGCTTTGAGACTGTGGCGCCTCGAGCGACCTCAACGAAGAAAACGAACGCTGCAATTTTGTAGAGCTAAAGGCGGCAAAAATAAGATAGGAATTGCTATCATAAAGCACATACACTTTCGTTAAAGCTTGCTCCGCAGTACGGGTAATCCAGTGTCCGCTTTTGAACGAGGAACAGGCCGTGGTCGTTTTTTGACTTCTTCAGCAATCCTCCTAACAGCCTCCAAATCAACAATCACACCCTCCTCTTCGCTCCAGCAGGTTGAACCTCAAAGTCAGGCCGTCCATACCCGAGGATCGCAGCTTCAATGAGAATTGATCTGGGCACTATGAGCATTATAACCGGAAATTCGGCAGTGAAGGAGGAGACTAACTCGGATCCGGCACGGCAAAGCCGGGATTATACTATCTCGTGCGCGCCTCCATTTTAACCTGCTCCCTTTCTTTTCCAGTTATGGCCTTGCAGTAACCGCGGGAGACTCGTCTAGCCACGGAAAGAAACCGTCAGATTGAACACACTTGTCCCTTAGAAACCGTGCTCGAAGCCCTCAAGACCAACGAGCTTCTCGCAGCCACGACCATCATGATGCGACTTTGATCAACAGATTTTGGCTCGAGCATCTTGGAGAACAAGTCATTTGATCATTGATCGCTATTGTTGTTCCCCAGAAGGATGAAGAACAAAAGGTGGGCACCATACATTCTTTTAATCTTCTTCAAGTAGTGATACATAAATCGAGATGATCATGATCTCGAGCCTCATTCCCAGCGGCTCTCCAACCAGTCATCGTAAAGTCTTCTCACTCTATGCATCCCCACTTCGCGTACCCTACACCACCAACGACGGCCTCCACTGTCGGGAGTAGTAGGAGAGCGGCCGACAATCCATCATATAGGCCGGGATATTGAAGGACATGGCGGTTGGGAACGTGTGAAAGTTGCCACCGTCGCCACCAGACCTTACATACGATGTCTTTTTGTACCATTTCACAGTATCTACAGTAAGCATCGAATAGTACAGCGTCTTCAATCTTCTTCGACAACAGGGAACCAATGCGGACCCTTCCACCATTTGCACGTATCTTCATGTCCGTTCCCTTTATCCCTACAAACCTCCACGCCCGCCTTTTGGAGCATCCTTAAACCCATACTCATCAGGCTTCGCGATACCTTATCGCCAGCATACAGCCGTACTCTCTTCAACGTCCCCTTGCTAAAGCGGTCTTCCAGCATGTCGACAAGGTCGTGCCCAAGCCTCTTGCCCGGAACAGTCCCTTCGAGCTTCTCCAACACCTGCTCGTCCATCGTCTTCTCATCATCCTCGTCCAAATCCGAATGTGCCTTTGACTCCACTGTGTGGATCATAAGCGTAATCGTGCGAAGCTCAAGTAAGACTGTCCCCTGCAGCTTTTGAATGATGCGTCTCGTCAAAGTCTCGTCCTTGATAGGAAAGAGAAGACGTTTGACGCGGCGTACAGGAAATAGATCCAAGTCGAACTGAAGGAGAACTTCGGCGTCGAGGAGTGATAGAACCTCCAGCGTACACAAGGATCGCACCAGGAAATCGATAGTGTATGTCGAACAGCAACCCGACTCTTCCCCGTAACAGTAATGAGTGTGCTCGCGCACGGCCAAGGACCGCAGCGCAGGGGCAGTCAGGAACGCCAAGATGCATGGCTCTGTAACGGAGAGATGGCGTAGAATGGGAAGCGAAAGGGGAACTACGCGTGGATTGGAATAAGCACATACATCACTTCCAGATAGTTTAGCAAGATGCAACTCTGTAACATTGGCAAAACGCGAGAGAACCGGAAGGTTTTCGAGCAAGTAGAGATCACAAGCCAAGTGTGTAAGCTGTTCGACGCCATCTGATACTATTGCTAACAGGTCTGTATCACGAGATTCCGCCTTTCGAAGATGCGGAGCCTGAAGCAGCAAAGCCGTAGCCTCTGCCACTTCAGGCTTTTGGGCTGGATCCCAATACAGTACGTCGCGCTCCACGACATAGCATTGCTCCAGTCTCCCAAGATCTGCCACAGAAAGCGCCTTTGCTAACGCCCCAAACATTTCGGCCTTCATTTCAAAGTGAACAACGCGCCATCGGTACGACTCTTGCGCAAGCTGGCGCATGAGTCTCTCGGGGACGTCCGAGTCACCGCAATGATCCTCGTGTTCACTGCCGCGCTTGAAGTACCGCGCAGCATCGACTGCTATTCTGAGAGGATGACGCTTGGATCGGCACAGATATTCGGCGAGAATTTCTGTGGCGCGTCGGGATAAAGGGGATGTGATGACGACGGTGGACCAAAGGACAGGAGCGGATAGAGCCACTTTACGCCAGGAAGAACACACATGGGAGAGAAGCCACGGTGGGGAGGTCGAAGGCTCGAGGCTGCTGGGGTGCAGCGGTCTGTACGTCGCAAAGTCAAAGATGTCGACAAGAGTGTCGAAGGGAAGACGAGATATGGGACAAGCTTTTTGTATACTAGGGGATGTTCAACGAGGGTGAGATGTAGCAAAGGATTCACCTACCTGGCTTGCATTGTGGTGTTCATGATGGTAGAAAGACAAGCTGCTCAGACACGTGCTCTATTTCGAATTTGTCGATCGAAAATGAGTGTCACGTTATCTTAGTCATCCCCGAAAAGAAGCCTATGACACTTCTCCTGCAGGTGCTGCTCACGTCTAAGTATTCGAGGAAGTTCCAGATGACGAGAAAGATTGGCATCCCGGCTCGAATGGTCAAGTACTCGATCTTGTTTATCCTTTCCTATTTTGCGTATCGTATGGTATCACCTGGGAGCGGCTCACAGATAACAGCTTTTCCGCTGTGTAACCCGCCAATGGCCAATAACACATCAAACTTCCTCTCCACCGACTTTGCCTGGCTCCCGAGTTCAGAATTTGGCGACAACGGTGTCGCTGTCCTTTCGCCCGCCACGTACACTCTTTTCAGGGAGACAGGGATCATGCTTCTCCGTTTTAGGAAAATAATCTTGGCCCTGCGGTACGCTCAATATGCTCTAAATCTGCCAGAAAGGGGCTTTGCGGCCAGCGTAATGAAAGACTGTTACGACCTGCATCTGAGCCGAGTTCGAGGGTGGTAATGGACCTTGAGTATGTCCTATACCGCTTGCCGGCTGTCCTGGAAGGTGCCAAACTGGGACGCGGATGCCATGAAGACGAACGAATGGTTTGCAGAGGTTATTGACCGTGTTTATCGAGCGCGTGATGCGTGTCTGTTAACGCATCGCCACAGTTATGGATGCTTCATGAACGGTTTCGTGAGATACAGGCAAGAGTGGATAAGAAAAGAGAGCCTGGACACTTATACTTTGCAAGAAAGCAGTATGGACAATGATTGCTGAGCCTTAACATCGTCGTGCTTTAGGCCGCCTGGTCGCCGTCTTGCAGTAGAGGTACTTAGAAGGGGTGATGGACAACAACGACGATCACTGCCACGAGAGTGGAGGCTCTGTCGTCTTTGCCAAGAGAGCGTTGAAGATGAGCTTCATGCCTTGCTGACATGTGCTGTTTCAGAAGCGCTACTAGCGCTACGAACTGCGTTTTGGCATGACTTGGACGAGAGAGATGGCGGGTGGCGACAGTTGAGAGTACAGAAGGCTGGTTTTTCTAATAATGCATGCGCTGCGATTCTGCGCCGGCTTTGGACGATACGTGTATGAAGTGTTTGTCCAGACTGCCATGTTCATCCCTACGAGTATAGGTGGTGGTGCGGAGGCCCCTGATGCGGATGACATTGATGAAGAGGCGGCAGACGAAGGAACAGAGGACATAGGACACGGATGAGTACATGGCACTCGCGGGGTTTTGGATAAGCATGTTGAATTGTTCAATTAATCAATCGGGCTTAATGGAATGGGTCTGATAGTCATTCGTCATCTCGTATGCAGGTGACGGCAACATGTGTGCCCAATCAAATGCGACGCACCGTGAGCGCGGGCCGGAACGGACTCACCTCTGTCGCTAATATGTGATAGGAGTGAGCAGCCCCAACTCATACTCATACTCAACAATCTCCATCCACATTACCATGCTGCTCTCTACCAGGAAATACCACCCACCTTGGCCCAGATCTTGCACGAGGGTTGTAGTACACGGCTCCATTTAAACTTTCAAATTAGGTATCATTCACGATGCATCGTCGCCTTGGAAGTCAAATTCATGAGAACGCCACCTGCTTCATTCCGTCACCTCGTTTGCAGCCGATCCTCTCTCGATTGGCCTTATCATGCGCGTCACTGAACACTGACTCAGCGCGCATTTTGCTCCTAATTCCATGAATGACTCTCAGCTTTCCGTATTCCAACAAACGCACCGTCCTCATTCATGACCGAAAAAGCCTCATCGCCACCTCATCGAAAGTAAGTAGAGGGATAGGATTTAACGAAAGCTCAATGTGATTCGGCTGGCATCCAGGAGATTATTCGACGCTAATGTGCCCAAAGCGGCGCAATGTTACTGCCCCGAGCACACGTGAAATGACGTCAGCCGTTCCTCACATCGTGAATCCAGACTGGAGTCCAGTACAGCAAGGCATGCTGAATCATCTCAAATATACACGACAAAATGGTCGTCTTTTTAACCAAGTCTCCGGCGGAATAAATTGATACTGTCACCACTGTGCGTGGTTCAAATATGCCTCGGTGCTGTGGTCAGCAAACGCCAAAGTTCGTTCCGACGAGCATAAAAGAGCATAGGTTACATCTGTCGGCGAGCCCACCTCGCCGAAGCATAACGAATCCCGCCTCGTGAAATGTACCCAAAACAGTCACTCAATTCCCTCAAATACAGCGCCCTTGCTTTCAAGGATCGTCTACACATCCTTACTCCAAACCACGAGGCGACTCCGTCGCCGAAGCAGGAACTCACACATTCCAAATATCACACCCCATGCGGTACCTAGATGTACGTCTTCCCAAATTCCCAAAAAACTCTATCACAAATAACGTACACTACGGTCCGTCGTAGAAAGAGCGTTTTAAAATTTAGGTACCGAACGAAGGAACGAAAGAAAAGAAAAGAATGGCTGGGTGGGGGAACGATGGTACGTGTGAGAGAGATTGTGTGGGCTGCATTAAGGAGTCCGTCCAAAACAAGTTGATATAGCTAGCGAGTGTAGAGATCAGACGATATTAGAAGGGGAGAAAAGGAGCACGCATGCCCCGATAAAATTATTACATCGTGAGGAGGGTATATCAATTGACACGGTTATGGTTATGAGATATGTGTGTGCGGTGTGTGAGTGTGCGATTCCGGGCTTGTAAGAACTAGTTCATATGTCGTGACTCAAACAAAGAATTGCGTGCTGGTAGGGGGTGTCAGTTGCCAGAAAGCGACCCGGAAAGAAACACATACTGGATCCGACTGGCGGCGTGTACCTCCATCTCTTCCATTTTGTACGAGTTGAGTTCCTCTTTGATCCGCTGTGCCAACTGCGGCGTCAACCGAGACCACGTCGCAGGCTCGCTTCTCCGATCGTAGACGTTGGCGCTGAACGTATCGTATACCGAGAGGTTGCTAGCAAACGCGAGGCGCTTGCTTGTCGGGGCAGTCGCGGATCGGTGGGTCAACGTCGGTGCTGACGACATGAGCGTGGAGAGCGCAGGCGCCGAGGAATTGAGATTGGGGTGGTTGAAGATGGAAGACGCCTTCTCGGGCACGGGCGCGTGTACGCTTGCCGGACTCTCTGGCATATCCCGCGGAGCGTCAAGACTAAGCCGTGGCCCCGACGTATCGAATGACAGTGGCGGTAATGAAGGAGCCGCGGGGTTCTGCCCGTGCTGCGATGAATGGGATGGGTGCCTCACCAATCCATCGATGTGATCTGGATCCGGCGAAGGTATCCGCGCCAGAGGCCCCAGTTCTGTCTGTCCAGGATGGGCGTTGTACGAGTTGGAGCGCAGTCGGTTTCCCATTGTCGACGGTGCATGCTCCTGTATGTACGATTGTTGGTCGTACGAACCGGAATCTACGAACCGACTTGTTAATCCAAGCCGTCACAAGTAAGGACAGACGTACGTTTGAGAATGCCCTTTGCCGGTGTTCGAGCGCGCTCAATACTGCGCCGTACGTCGGTAGCCCACGCCTCATGCTCCTCCTGCTGGTAATCGTCCTCCATACTTATCCGGTCTAGGCCCTGCCGTATCGTTACATCCTCCTCCCCTCGCCCTCTCCCCAATCTTCGTCATCATCCCACCCATCCGTGTGATCGCTAGGTCCAGCCTGACGCCCGTAATGTCCATCGTCACTCTCATCGTCGTCGTCCTCTACAATAACACGCGTCCCATCCTCGTTCACTCGCATCCCCCCTCCACCCTTGACTGGCGAAGCCGAACCATGTCTAGTCGAGGTATTTTTCTCCCAAGACGGCACACCGCTGGCGCCGTTTACCTTTGCAGCATTGGCGTTGACACTCGCGGCAGCCTGCGCCTCCTGCTGGGCCTTGGCTTGCGCAGCTGCTCCGCATTCGTTTTGAGCGTATGCTGTCTCGCCAACTTTGCGGCAGGACTGAGTCCGTTCATCTCGCCGCCGACACTCCAATCGCTGCTGCTCGTCCTGTCCAGCTCCGCCGTCACATGAGAAACACTGGCCTCGCTCGCCGAACCCTTTGCGCTGCCCTTCTTGTCCTTTTTCTTGCCTTTCTTATCGGCGCCGTCCTTATCCTTATCCTTGTCCTTGAATAGTGACGTGATGCCCGCGAGAGAATTTCGGCGCGCGAGTTTACCCATTGAGCCAAGCTTCCGAATCATGACGCTGGCACTGCTGACCGTGGAAGAAAGGGAGATGTTATCGGTACTGGCGTTGAGACGAGAGCTGAAGAGGGAAGCAGCACGGCCCCGTTTCTTCGTCTGGACAGTGGAAGGTGCTCTAGTCGAGGCGTCGTCTCCGCCAGAGTCAGGACTGCGAATACCGCCTCCAGGTTTTTGCACAGCGGAATCGATAAGTATCGGCGTTTTCGGTTTCTTGGACTGTGACGCTTTTATGGAGACGTCGTCGTCTTCGTCATCTTCCTCCTCCTTCAAAGCCTGAGCAGCGTTGAACGACAGAGCGCGTCGTAATCTGCCTTTGAGGCCGCCACTACGAATCATACTTGCACTGGGCGTGTCAAGCATGGCAGCCAAATCACTATCATCACGGGACATACGTTTCTCGGATGCGGTGAAATTGCCCTGAGATAGCGGTGATGGACGCGCCGGACGTGGATTCGTGGTAGAGGCAGATGACTGGGCTGCGACTGGTGAGGAAGTAGACGCCGAAGAGCCGGCTGGACGATTAGACGTCGCAGACGTGTTGGACGAGGTCGAGGATACTGAGCGGGTGTGGGGTGGGAGACGAGATTGACTGGACGCTGGCGGTGTCGACGTTGAATTCGACGAGGAAGACCGTGAGGAGGTTGGTGCAGGTGTTGCTGGCGAACCAGTCCGAGCACGAACACTGGCGTTGGCCGACGGCACATTATGACCGCTTTTGCCACTTTGATTGCTATTCGTGCGCTGGCGCGAGCTGTGCGAGGAATTGACGGACGAAGTTGAACCAGATGCGTCGGGGCGAGCATACGGTGGATTTGGTACAGCACCCGGTCGCCAATCGTTCTGCTCTGTGGTCTGCGAGCCTTGGCGCGTTGGCGGCGGTAGGGGTGGAAACCTGGGTACTGTCCATTAGGCGACGGTTGCTGCTGGTGATCGCCTGCAACGTTGCGATGCGCTGGAGGTGGTGGCGTTCCGCTCGGAAAGGGATTAACACGTTCGAGAGCTGGTTCTGCGCAAAATAGTCCGCTGGTGCCGGGGGCGCTGCTCCGTTACGCTGTACGGCGGACTGAGGGGACATGTGAGGGAATTGTTGCGCATTCATCATCATTTGATGATACGCCCACTGTGCGAGCTGGGCGTTGGCGGGGTCAAAGTAGGGGGCGCCCTGCGGCATGTGTGGGTATGGCTGCTGGGGCGGATGGTTTTGGTAGAATGTTGGGTAAAATGGCTGGGCCGCTATCGACGGCTGCCAGGCCCCCTGCGGTTGCTGGTTGACGGGGTATGGATAAGGCTGGGGCGTCTGCTGCGGCTGCTGAAAGCCGGCTGGCTGCCCGTTATTATGGCCTGAAGGCGTGTGGGACGGTGACGAGTCGTTGGCTGGGGACGTGCGCTGCTTGGGATTGCCGGATGGAACGTCCATGGTCGAGTCTCTCGGAGGGTGCCAATCTGCAGGTGCGAGAACGGCCATCGACTTGGCCCCCACAACGAATGATCCTGGGCGACGGCGGGCGATGAGCACCTAGACGACGATAACAGGAAACAAGGAACGTTCAGTGGGAGCTAATTGATGTATTGCCCGATGTCATACCGCTTTTGATAGTTAGTAACGCACGAGAACAACGGCTAACTCGACGGCGACGAGGTCGTGCACGACGTCGGCGACAACGACAACGACAAGGAGGGGTATTGGAGATGCAACTTGGTCGACGTTGCTAACAGCGACGAAAAGGCAGCCGCAATCAGCCACTCCGTTACGTAACCCTTGCCTTATCGGGCGCGTAGCTCAACTCTCGATCCTTTACTCCCGTCCTTCAACTACTTTACAGTCTGTGCAATGTAAACAGGTCAACTCCTCTCTTCCACTCGTGGCGATAAGACGTAGGCGGTTGCCACTCCCCATTCAAGGTACCGAAGACCGTGGCGCAAAGACGCGGCATTTATTCCCCAGCGGATCAAATACAGAATGCTCAATTATCTACTGGCCTCTTCTCGAACAATTCTTTCGCCTTCTCGCGACGAACTGACCTTTCCGCGAGCTGACCAAACCGTAATGACTCTCCAATCTGGGCCTTGAAACCTCTTTACTCTGGGCGCTGATGCCGTTGTACTCTTTCATACTCGCAGCACATGTCCACGCAAATCGCTTTGATTATATCACGGCACCTTCGCCACCGCCACGTTCTAGCGGGTCCGTCAACGTCTACCTCCTTCCGCCGGTCACGGTCATTCACACAGTATTATAGGTATCGCTCCCGTCCATCCGAGTAGGCCTCGAACGGCTTGTTCTCCGGATTTCGGTCAGCACCTTGCGCCATCTCAGCCCATCTCATATAGAAACGCGGTCGCATTCGGGTGGCTTTCGTCGCGAATACGCTTGCTGCATGCATGCGAGTTGGTGATATATTTGGAATGAAACACTGACACGTCTGAGGCATGACCGTACTCAGACACGTGTAATGTTCGCTTCTTTGCTACACTAGGAAGACATAGGCGTGCACACTACAACTTCGTAGAGGGAACGAAATGAAAGATAAGATCAAACCGGGAACGGCTATTATCAACGCCGATCACATTTCCACCACGCTTGTCCTTTCTAGCACGCTTTTTTGCCATGATCCCAGTCGGATAGAACGAGATACACGTTCTAGCGTTCTAGCATGGAACTATACGAGTATCATCCCGGACAGTCGTAAGGTAGTCAAACTCGGCTGATACACCAACCATCGCATCCGTATCCTCATTGTTCAACGCCGACGACGGATGATAGTGTACGTTCTTTCACGTTAAGTCCAAGACTTAATCACGCTAAGACAGACTTCAGGCTTTCTCACCGTCAACCTGCTAATATATACAATCTAATTCTCGACTCCGTTCGACTAGTACCATCTTCCCGCCGCATTTAAATATCGTTATGGTGTTGTCCTCTGATACAAAGTCTCCAGTCGCAGCTCCCGCAGTCAGACTACAACAACGCTCGTCAGGAAGCAGATGAAACGAAGAGGATAGTACCATCACAAGCGAATTCCTTGTGTACTTGACGCTACATCTGACTTTGACCAGACTGATGCATTCCTAGCCATCAACATCCCCACCATGTCGTCAATCCTAGAAATCTTAGTAGAATACTTATATGCGATCGGTCAATGATATGTGGTAGCTCAACCCGCAGTTCAAATTATCGGTTCTAAGGTCCAGGAGAGACTCAGGCCCCGATGGCACTCGATGTTAGGCACCTTGGGCAACTCGAAGGAAGCACAAGGGCCCGAAGTGGCAGAGATCACAGCTTTTCTCCTGTGTATACTGCGTCTTTCTTCGCCAGCTGGACTATCATACTTTATTAAAGGACTTGTCCTGTACCCTCCTATGGTTGGAAATTATTCCGTTTCTCAGCTATTCCTTAGTCCTCTGACGCGAGTGTAGGCTGCTATTTAACGTACGCTGTCAGTTTCCGCTGTTTAACGTTCGCTGTCAGTTTCCGTCTTTGGTCTACTTGTGCTGGGTTATATAGGGCAGACAGACCTGCTAGGGCTTCAGCCCTTGAGACCCTCAGTAGTGGACCAAACCCTGATCTATGGGTTAAGGTTGGCCCTAGCAGAAATGCGTACCATTGAACGATGGTCAGCTCCGGGTGGTGATGCATACTGCTAGCAGGGTATAGGCCAGGGATAAGCAGCAGGACTCCTCCGCCGCACAGCGGAGTCGTTAGAGAGGGCACCGGTCGCTCAGGGCATCTGGTACATCGCTCTCGCAGAATTGACGAGAGGGCACCTGTCGCTTAGGGTGTCAAGCACTGGTACATCGCTCTCGCAGCATTGACGAGAGGCCACCCGTCGCTCAGTGCCTCTGGTACATCGCTCTCGCAG
The DNA here is from genome assembly GCA_015501055.1 of Mucidula mucida. Classification (NCBI taxonomy): domain Eukaryota; kingdom Fungi; phylum Basidiomycota; class Agaricomycetes; order Agaricales; family Physalacriaceae; genus Mucidula; species Mucidula mucida. Next base: position 22,798 of record JADNYV010000487.1, read on the forward strand.
AATTGACGAGAGGGCACCTTGTTATGAATCGCCATATTTTCACATTTTCAATCTTATCATATCTTATCGGGGGGCTTGTCTTATCAACCAACGGACTGTTTCATCATCTGTTTCGTCACCAATCATACTCCTTTTCATTACCGAAGCCGTACTCATGTCGGACACACATCCAACACATGGATGACATCATACATGCTGATACCTCATGGACTCCCTATTGTATACAGGGTAGGGTTACGTAGGGTTAGGGAGGCTGTGACAAAAAACGCGCTAGAAGGGTGGGGGCGAAGTAGAATAAGGGGGGGTGTTAATTGTAACACACCTGAATCCTTTCGCTTTTAAGCTCTTCAGATCCTACTCGGCATCGACATGTGTTTTGAGGTCCATACGGTCTAGATATACTTGGGGCCCGAAGGCGATTATGCTATTGGTCAGTGGGGGAACTGCCATCGGCCTGTGAAAAGAGTTAGATCCCAGATGATAACTGTGGCGCACCTCGGGCCGGTACTTCGGGCCGGATCCGGACCGCCGGGTTAGGACGTGTTAGGGTTTGAGGCTTAGGGTTGGCTAACAAAGCGACAGAGTCAGTTATTAAGTATATCAACGTTAAATAAACGCTGTACTCACGGTTAGGGTTAGGGTGAGGGTTAGGGAGGTGTTATTCCCCGAAAAAATATGGTTAGTAAGTCCGTAGACGAACAGGGGTGTGAGTACTTACCGTAGGGGCTCGGGAACTAGTAACTAAGTGAATGCGTGGAGCATATGACCTGCTTGCGGCGGAAAATCGGAGGCCGTCTCCAGACACCGAGTATACCTGCGCCTCTCGGCGTGGGACTCGGATTTTTACATCTCAAGACTTGATTAAGACCGGGCGAATGCACCCGGTCACCTTCGACGGGGCCCCAGAGGGGCCCACTCCATCCGGGCAGATTTCTGCTGACCAGGGTTCACCAAACGGGGTTCAGATAGACGTATTCAAGGTCGCCGGGCTGGGGCCGGTTCGGGTGTGGTGATTCCGGAGGGGAATCTACTTGCATATCGTTAGTATCTTGAAGAACAACGTCCTCGTCTAGTTTAGAGAGTACAGTCTTTTTTCAAAGACTGGTTAAGTCGAATAGATTATGAGTACGTTTGTAACTCGTAATCATTCGGCGGTTTAGGATATTTATTTTTCTTATATCCGGCGTCTTGGCCATCCCGCGCTGGCTCCGTACCTCCGTCCGTAGACGGCCTGGAGTAGCCACGAGCTGACCTTCAACGTCATCAATAAACGGGAAGTCGAGGCCCCCGAGGGTGCCTGCTTCGGCGCGATTCATATATTCGCGCCAATATCCTAGGACTGTATCTCCTAGTTCCTTAGCTGAAAAGTAATTCCAAGCAGTATTATATTGAGACTTCAAGACTAACACGTCATCATGCGCAGGGTTAGGGTTATAGGAGAGAAATAGAGCCTCCAGGGTCAACCCTGGCAACCCTAGCTCTAGGACTGGTCAGGTAGGTGCCCAGCACCCTAGGAGTGAGACATTGCAGGCGTAGGGTGGTCTATAGTTCATAGTACGTGTTGTACTAGTGCTCTGGCCACGTGCACTCAGGCGCGGTGCTCTGGCGCGGTATCTATGCGTAGCCCGGTGGGCTACATCACATCACACACATGCTTGCCCAGATGCGGCTGTCACTGGCGCGTCACAGAGGTGCATTGTGCTGCCTGTCGCAGCTCGCCGGGCTACGTCAAGCAGCATACTGATCTGTTGATCTGCCCAGTGCCTGACTGTATTTACTTCTGGTTCACATGCGCACATAACAGAGCACATTGTGTTGCCTGTTGTAGCCCGTCGGGCTACGTGGACCAACACGGATAAGCCAACACTACGGTCGAGTCAAGCTTGCATGTGTACGCTTCACATGTTAGTGAGTAATATGTATGCCATTAATCGGCTGTGGGCTAATTTAATTGAAGGAAAAAATTCTGACCCCCTGTTTTCTTTGCTCTATCAGAGCCGTAAAGGGTTTGACATAGCATATTTCAGAGTTTGAGGAGATCCTATGGTAGGGATGTTGAGATATTTAACTCCCAATGATTGTGATCGGGGAGAGGGAAGCTGACTAAACCCCCCTTCAAGCATAGTTGGAGGATACATCTCGATTCGGAAGCTGACTGGGCCATAGAGTGTTGGCCATAGGATATGACTAGCGCAGAAGGTGTAGGAATACTACTGTCAAACAAGGGTGGTTGTGGTTCTCACTGAGATCTTCAATGGCAATTAAGCCTTATGTTGGGTTCAAGTCAGCCATGCAAATGTACGCTTCGCGCTTTGGTGGGTAATGGGCTTTCACGCTTCATGCTGGCTGGTACGGCATGCACGCTTAGAGGCTGGCGTTCCTATAGTATGGGAGTGGGATAAGACAACACTACGGTCGAGTCAACCTTGTGAATGTACGCTTCGCGCTTTGGTGGGTAATGGGCTTTCACGCAGGGGGTTAGGGTTAGGGGGGTTAGGGTTAGGGTTAGGGGTTAGGGTTAGGGGGGTTAGGGTTAGGGGTTAGGGGGTTAGGGTTAGGGTTAGGGGGTTAGGGTTAGGGTTAGGGGGGTTAGGGTTAGGGTTAGGGGGGGTTAGGGTTAGGGTTAGGGGGGGTTAGGGTTAGGGTTAGGGGGTTAGGGTTAGGGTTAGGGTTAGGGTTAGGGTTAGGGGTTAGGGTTAGGGTTAGGGGTTAGGGTTAGGGTTAGGGTTAGGGGTTAGGGTTAGGGTTAGGGTTAGGGGGTTAGGGTTAGGG
>JADNYV010000488.1:0-25525 GCA_015501055.1 Mucidula mucida
GCTTTCACACGTCGCCGCTTCACTGCCGAATGCGATGGAACTTCTCGAGCAACTCACCAGTGACATGAAAGCGCGAGATATTCCACTGTTCACCGTGTCTGGCGCCAAAATTGTCATCCTAATGCACCAGACATCCTCCGAGGATCAGGCTTCGCTATATACGAGAAGTATAAGAAGGATTTGGACTCGCCGGGCTACATTGAAGTCCTTAATGGTTTCAGCAGTCTCACATACGGCAAGCGCGTCCACAACCCTTCTCTCGTCAGTATTTCAGATCGCCAACGACATGAAGCGCGCCGGTTTACCGCCGATGTCGACCGTGTCTTTACACTCTCCTTAGCACTTACAGCAAAATAGTCACACAGCTACGCAAGAACGGTCAAGATGCTCACGATTACCTCCGGAGCATACAGACCAGTGTTCGCCGTATACATGATCTCATTACTCTCGAGGCAGCACTGTCGCCGAGTGCTGTCATGTGGAATACCGTGATGGACTTGTATCAGCGTCTGGGCTGTTATGGAGATGCATATAGGGTCTGGGAGCAGATGCTCTTCTCCGGGCGGTACGACGAGGCCAGTGTTAGCATCATCTTCGATGTCTGTGCATTCTCCGGTTCATCGTATTCCTTGCGACAAGCGCTATCGCGCTTGGAGGCGGACAAGTACAAGCTGAACAAGAGAAACTGGGACAGTCTTGTTGAAGCCTACTTGCGATTGGGTATGCCCAACGAAGCGGCGAAAGCAGTGTGTCTGGAAATGCCGAAAAACGATGTCCAGCCAGATCAAACGACGGTGCGGACGTTGCTTAATCTTGCATCGGAAGACAAGGATCTGTTCAACGCGATTCAGCAGCGTGTGGAGAAGTATTTACCTGGGGAGTGGGGGAAACTTCCAGCGAAATTCCGGGAGCCCATGGTGTAGCATATGAATATTCTTAGGGTGCTACATTACAAGCAAAAGAGAAGAATATATTATAGGTCAATGATCTATGGCATTAACGCCAGGCCGTCGAGACATGCATATCTAGAGAATCCAAAGACGGCGTCAGAGTGCACGCTAGATAAAGTAATCAGGATCACATTGCGACGACGAGCACTGGGCGTACATTGGTTCTGGTTCTCGCGTGTCGGTGACGCCGTGCAATCCGTTGGCATCTATGTCACGAGCAATCGCGCGAAAGGCTTCTCCGGGCGTCCTAGCTTTGACCTCCGTAATTTTGCTAAGAGAGGTTGGAGTAAATCAATCAGAGATTGAGGTATCAAATTACTGCTCATAAAATTGCGCCGTAGTAATCAGCTTCATTAAGACTTCTGTAGGCTGTTGCTGATTTAATGAATGTCGTTTGTTTGTCGCTTCGGGCATGGCAAGTTTCTTCATCAAGACCGCTTGGCTCTGAAGATCGGATGACGAACGAACGAGCTCGTACTGGATAGTCCTAAGCCAGGAATTACACATTGGAAAGGAAAACTTACAATGAGCTCATGTATCGCACGCGGTGTTGGCAGAAAGAATTCAGATTTGGATAGACAGAGGTTCAAGAGTAATACGGTCTGAGAATTGGTCAGACAAAGTAATTGGAACGAAAGCAACACGAACCTCTGTGATGAGCTGCTCTACCCCTCCAGTCGTTAGAAGACTGTCCAGTTTTGTAGCCAAAAAGTGGAGAAGTCCGAACAACGCGCTCCAAAATTCCTTCCATGAGTATTCTAAAGTCAAAGACTCATGGGTTACTCGGTACTTGGGATGGAATAGCACACCGACCTAATCGATTCCGCGTTTTCTGCAAGTAGAAAACAATTCTGTGACAGATCCAGATACATTTTCTGACAGATATACTTATGAGCTGCAGAGTTTGCTTGGTGTCACACTCACATATAGAGTTGGACCTCTAGCCGTATGTGCAAATTGTGGCGTAGCCAGAGTACACAACAATCGAATAGGGCGCATATTGGAGGGCGGCCCGTCCGTGCTGGAGCGGGAAGAAGTGGTAAACGCTGAAAAGAAAAAAAGTCAACTTCGCAGCATTAGCGGTTGCAGGTAACGATAAAACCAAACCTGCCGACATAAACGTATGTATTGCTTGCATGGTCTGGAAAAGACAGTCAAGGCCGCGTCGTTCTCTACAAGTGCCAAAAGTACGCTTAGGCCGAGGCCTGCGTATGCTATAGAGCGAGGCTGAGATGTAGACGTGGCGTGAGTTAGGAGATACGAGGACAGCGATATGATCGTCAACGGTGGATGATATTGGCTGTCCTCGTCCGATAGACTTTCTAGAAAGATGGAAGAAAAGAGCATGTTGCCACGGAGGAATTCGTAGAGTGGAAGGAGAATGACAGTCGCTTCGATGGGTCTGAGAATGCATTTCAGTGATAGTACTGGCTTCAGAAGTAATAAGGTAGCGTACTGGCTCTTGAAGAGCTCACGCGGTGTATCTACCGGCGTTGATGAAAGAGCGCGATCCGGACGAAGTGAAGTGATAAACGTATTGAAAGTCGCAGCTAGGGTGGGAGACAAGTCATCGTCTGAAATCTCTTGATATTGCCTGGATCATGGGTGAGCATATAAGCCGATCGACATGGATAGTGAACAGCATCATTCACTTTATTGACGTTGTTAGCGCAAAATTAGCAGCCCAGCAGATCTTTCGCATTAGGTCTTGGTCATCGGAATCCTTGATTCGCGACAGATATGGATTAAGCTTTGCAGCATCTGATTTATGGAAGTCTGCTAGTATGGCAAGAAGAAGGACCGCTTCGAACGTATATTGTTCAGTATCTGGGTTCTTGATGAACTGTAGCGAATGGGTAAGTTAAGGTCAAGACATCAGGAAGAGGATGTTCACAGAGGCTATGGATGGAAACAGGTCACGTCGAAGAAAATAAGCAGCTGGACTCAGTTGCGCTACCCCACACAGAAATATCAGACTAAGTTGGAGGGTAGTGTGGCGGATTTGAGCTAGGATAACGTGAGATAAGCGCCGTTATTCTATCTCGGCATAGGTGTGGTCCTTACCCGGACGATCCGAGTTCATGAATGCCTCATTGACAAAGTCGACAAAGCTCTACTGACGTTTCAGCAACGTTCAATGTTGTGACGAGCTTCATGCACCATGAAGAATGCATCACTGTTTCTGACACCGCCTGCAAAAATCTCCATCGCCTCCCATCCCGTCAGGTTCTTTTCCAATAAACATTTGGTTAAAATGCCGAGAGTCTGTAAGACGTGCAGAGTCGTTTCTTCGTCCTTCGAAGAATCTCTGGCGTACTCCAAGCCGAAGGAGAAGAGTTCATTTAGAGGTTTCTACTGAACTCACGCGTAAGCTTGACCTCCCAGCTCGGAAGGAGGAATGCAACCTTCAGAGGCCCGAGGCAAGCATGTGTCGGGATCTTTCTCAGTTCCTGTTCAAGATAATCTCGGTTGACAGAAAGCAGAAAGAGACTTGAGTAGAACTGCGCAGGTTCTTCCTTGGGGCTGATGTCGCTCGCTCCAAGCCCAGAGAGCAGACGGGAGTAGATCGTAATGAATTTGGATTGTCCAACAGAACTCGGAGACGGATGATGGCGGGTGTTCATCTATAGGCAAGAAAGATACAGGACGAGTTGCAGAGTCGAATTCCGGGACGATGGACGTGGTCAAAAGCAAGCCGGGGATGTCGGTCCGTCAGGGCCAGATAAAATGTCGCGTCTTGTATCATCCCATCATCTCATACAGGTCCTGTTCATGGAATTCCTTCGTCTGAGCCGGAGATGAGTCACCTTTTGCCTTGAATTCCTTGCACTCTGACGCGTCGTCACATCTGGTACGCGTTGAAGATGTAGTGAGGTCACCATAGACTCTAGATCGGAGGGACCGCTCGCCCCATGACAAAGACCCAACTACCCATTTCTCAAGTTGTGCACCGTAGATGTAGAGCTGCAATGGGGTGTATCTGGCATTTGGCGTTATGTATCTCGATGGTCACCTTCTCCCGTTCCGTTCTTGCAGCTGATTTGTCGCAATGCTACAATTTTAAAATGCGCATGTATCTTCTCAATCTGTTGTCTCGGGAATTAATGCTATAGGCGTTTACTGGCGTTTAGCTATTCGTCACTCTCTTCTTGCAATCAGAAGTCGACAACGGGGCTTGCAGGCGCACGCGTCAGCCTTCCCACAGCGCTTCACCACGAATATTCTGTCTTTCTGCTACCAGATTCTGTACCAGATATCATCCGTGAAGCAAGTAATGAAAGTATACAGAGCCCGCTAAACAGCTTTAATTTAATACCACAGGCAACGAATAGAGTAGCGTAAACATATTTTGAAGCAGTGTACAACTCAGAAGAAAAAACCGTGACATCATTACCGACTATCCGAGTTCTCTGACTCGCCTACATCTACTTCCCCTACACTCTTTTTGGTGACATGATTATTCGGTGCAACAGCAGCGGAGGGCATGGCGGGTGCGTCGGGACGCGGCGCAGCTGCAATTGGAGGAGGACGGGGGCTCTGCGTAGCCACGCCATTCGGTGTTGCGGATGAGGGGCCAGGAGAGGCATTGTTGGCGAGCCTTTGGTCAAGAGCCTTGAGAGCCATTGCCCTGCAAATCAAGTTCAGGAACATGATGAGTAGAGAACCAGAGTGTACCTACCGTCGCCTTTCGGCCTCTGCCCGAGCACTACCAGGGACTTGACTGTATGTGCCACTTTCTAGGTCACCATGAGAAGCAGGAATGAGGTGGAAACGATTCGCCCAGTAGAATACGAAGTTTCCAAGCATGGACAATGGGGTACTGGAATGGAAAATCAGTATCATAGGGGATAAATGAAGGATTTGGCGCACTGCACGAATGGGGGAAACCATGAAATAAGCGAGAACGTTTCGCTGCGGTCACCATAAGAATCAGTACCTCCAACCGTCTCGCTAGTGTTCTTCTTGTAGAAGCGAAGATATATCCATCCAACGAACCAACCGAATTGGATAATAATCCATGGACACTGGAAGCCCAGGAAGGTCATCACCGTTGAGACGGTCAAGTATGCCATTGGGAGATTCTGCAAACAAGATGAATTTTCGTAAGAAGAATCAGCATGTCTACTCACTTTTACACGCGTCTTGATGACGCCCATTAGTTGAACTTGATGCTCGGGAATCAATTGTGTAAAGGCGACGAGGATGGCGATTTGCAGCGACATTTGCCCGTGGTATTCCATGCCGTATCTGTATACCCAATGAGATTTCAAATGAGTGTAGAACAAAAGTACAAACAAGAACATGTCCGCATTTCTAGTTGCAATGAATTCTATCCAGTTGAACCCAAACCCGATGATATTGGAAAACCCGACGACCGCGACGATGAACTTGACGGTTTCAATGCTTCCCCAGAGACGCTCCAGATATCGTAACGACGCGGGAACGAAGATGAGCGTCCCGATAAACTGGGGGTAGGCGGAGATTTATGAGCGACTGGGACACGCAGAGAACGGCATACGCACCTCGGGAATGCTCGTTTCAACTACAGCCGACGTGACGAACGTCCATGGATAAAATACACTCGATCCCGGTATTAAAGTGAGATATGGGGTGGACTCGACTCCTTGCCATTTTAGCCAGGCGTAAAATAGAGAACCAACAATGGTGGCCGCAGTAAACAACCGCGTAACGACGGGAACTGACGAGATGAACGTCAGAGGGGATGATAACATGGCCATGGCTGGACGGAGAGCGGCAGCAGCACAGCACTCAACGATTCAGCGTGCTGGTAGGTCGGAAGGCGCAGTGAACACGTGAGAGTGCCTTCGAATGCCTTTTTTGGAAGGAGGCGCCGAGGCGGGAGATGCCGCGCGTCAAGGTCAGACTCGGAGTCAGCAATGCCGACTGCGGCTTGCCGCGGACTTACCTGGAACACGAAAGGCAGGGTAATTGGCAATATTTATTCATTCTCTGTTTCGCTCTCAACCTTGTCGTCAACCTTCAGCCCATGTCCTGGTGAGCAGTGCTCATCATCATCTCCTTCTCCAATTTCTGACCTGCAGACAGTGCGGCTCCGACTTGGTTTGCCATCGCCCCGCCGGCAGTCCACTTGAATGTGGGCACCTACTTTTCCGTTTACTTCCCGCCTCAACTGGCGTACTATCTCACTGCGGTGCTCGTCACTCTGCCGGGAACGTATTTCATCCGATTAGCCTTGCTTCCGTTCACCCTCTATGTTACCTATCGCGCGAGCACCAAGCTGGATCTCGCCAGCGGCAATGTGGCATTTGAGGAGGCAAATCTGGGTCTCTTAGTAAGTCACCAACAATCGGAATCATGCACTTGCTCACAAGCAATACAGACCCTGATGGCTATGATTTTCTTTCGCGTTGTAGGCTGGACCTTTCACTATAGACACTATGTTAGAGTTGGCAAAGGCCGGGACGCGTCCAAACCCCGAAGTCTTTCCGAAATCTTGCTCGATGGCATGTCCATCTACTTTTCGCGACATACACCAAACTAAGCCTCTCACAGCCTGTGATCTTTGCTGCAATTTCCGAGGAATCGGGTGGGATTTCTCGAATGGAAGAATCTTCATAAACTCTCAAGCCGCCGAGGTTACAAACACGCCAAATCCCTCATCCAAGAAGCGAGAGTTCGTTCGCGAAGCCATCATTTCATACTTCCTCAACAGCTTCGTCTTCGAGGCTTGCCTGGCCTACTTGCTTAGGTACCCTTTACCATCCGCTCCTTCCTCCCCGTCTATACTCTCTTCTTCTCTATATGCTATACGGAGGATCTGCCACGCCCTTCTTTACCCGACTTTCACATACACGAACCTTGGAGGGTCTTACGCCGTTTACTCGTTGATCGGTGTTCTCATCCTCGGTCAGGACGTTGACGACTGGCCGCCGTTTTACGACAGACCCTGGAAGTCCACCTCGCTTACGGAGTTCTGGGGCAAACGATGGCATCAGGCTTTCCGGGACGCATTTGGTCAGACCGGAGGGAGACCTTTTGGTATCTTGTTCGGGCGTGTTGGCCTTGTGCTTGGGACGTTCTTTGTTTCTGGACTCTTCCATGACTTGGGGTACTGGGGCATGCATCGAGCTCGTGGCGTGGTATGTTCTTCCTCTCGATTGGTTTGCACCATGATTTATTCACTCGCGGCCTAGTGCTGTAATACCACGTCGTACTTTGTATTGAATGGAGTAGGCATCTGTCTAGAGGCGGTATTCAAAGCGGCAACAGGGAAGAGAGTTAGCGGCACTTTCGGTTGGATATGGACCGCGGCCTATTTAATTGGGTGCGCGTTAGTGACGATGAGTCCTTTCTGTATGCAGGATTTGATGCGGTCATATTCTGCGGCTGCTTTGACACAACCCATTTATATCGGATCACTCGTTGTGAAAAGCGTGATACCTTTCTAATCCTTTCGTAGATCGTCTTTCGTTGCTGTACCAAACTTATTACCTGCTTTAGATATCGACTGTTCCTTTACTGTAGCTAAGAAATTCGTAGTAGCTCAATTGACATCAAGTACATTATTCGACAACATGATTGACAGTAAGTTTGACTGGTTCGTGCATGCAAATTGGGAGCTTCAGTCACCAGCAGTTCGGCAGAACAAGTGGTCGAAACCCAGTTGTCTCGACGCTGGACAACGCGAGGCTCGTGATATCACAAAGTAGTACTCTAATCACTTAACACGGAGCTTGCAAAGAACGTTCACCACCACGCCGCCCACACATGTTGCAACTTACTCCCACCACGTCCGTCGACTCGTTCGCCACCGCTTCCAGTTCGATGGAAGACGCCTACCCCGGCGTGTACCACATTGAATGCGCAAGCACCGGATTGTGTGCAGATCTCTCCGGACAGAACTTCCGATCCGTTATAGGTATGGACGACGAGAAGCCGGGTCCTGCGATGGAAGACTGAGATCAACCTCTTATAGGATTCAAGACCCACGATGGAGACAATCAACGGGTATGTGAAGTCTGCACAGAGACAGGACTCAGTCGCTGAGGACAAACAGTGGGAAATCACAGCGCTAGGAGCTGGTTTTGCCATACGCAGCGTATATAGCGGCGCGTACTTGACCGTCGAGCTCAAAAACGAGAGCAAAGTCATCATCGCAAACATGTTCCCGGTGAGCTGGGACATACGCAGCGTAGATGCCCAGAGGTCGGGATTATATCGGTGAGTCGACCTATACATGATGGCATCACCCATCTGACTCGAGCAAAGTATTCGTTGGCCTGACACGGAATATGTATTGACATTGCATGGAGGAGACCCGGCACCGGTACGAAGCTGGTTACTCCATTGCTGGGCAGAGGATTGACAAGCTGTTAGCTCCACCTCGCGAGACAAGATTCTCATGGTACCGCCGTTCAGATGTGGCGTCTCCAAGATTGTGAATCTCGAAGGGAGATGGACCAAGAAGGCAGTGGTATTACCACTGTTGACCAAGGACAAGGGAGATTGGTCATAGACGTCGATAAATTTGACGCAGGGAAGGGACAGCTAGTCGTCAGTACGACGACAACGACAAAGATCCGGAGGGTGTTGGGATTCTGATCGCAGTTGTAGTCTAGAACCTGTAAGATAACGCGTTGGAAGCGATGCATATTTAACACCTCGGACTTTGAGTATGATTTCCAAAGACAAGCCAATTTCCCTGCCGACAGTCGGAACGAGAGGTGATGACAGAACTATCTTGCACGTTGATTGTCTGAACGGCGGTATGGATGAACCGAATTACGCGCAGTATAACACCGTTCGTTCCTTTTGTGAGGCTCGTCGTACTGAACTGCAGCGTCATACATGAAAAGGTTCTGGAATGGCGAGCAAACGAACATGTACACTTCTGTGAGATGTTAGTCCAAATACTAAATGGGAATGAGGCATAAGTCATACCGTGTACAAGATGGAGAGTATTCTTCCTTTCGCCATCCACGTCTAGAAACTCAACGAGATACTCGATAGCACGTTCCGACCGAACGTCAATAGACTTCATAAAACTGATGATGAAGGTCGAAAGCCACTAAGAAAATAAATCTCGATCTTTCAAAGATACATAGAAACTTACCTCGACATCCAGGTGCGGCCATATTCTGAGTTCTCTCTGGAGGAATGCAGTTGTTCGCGCCACCAACTCCGGGAGTTCCGCAAACTGCTCGGGCGTTGGATAAGGCCGGGATATATTCGATGAAACACGCTATGAACATGAAATATAATCCACCGAGTTCAGATCCGTCGACGAACCTTTGCATACAGATTCCGTTGGTATAAGCTTCTTCTTCTATCGACAGCCTGTTGAACTCGGTCTGCTTCAGATAGAAAAACAGATCGGGGACCCCAGACCGTCGTTCTTGAGGGTGGTCTTCTTCTCTGGACGCTACGCAGAGGTAATAACCCGGGTGCTCTGGACAGAAAGTGTTTCGTGCGATCGCATAGAAGGTAGTCTCCAATGGTTTGATTGCATAACGGACATTTGCGCGACTGGTCTATCATGATTTTGTTACAAGTAGGCTTTTAGAACGTAAATCTTGCGTACCTGTCCATCGCAATATACAGTCAAAACAAAACCGATGTCTACATAGAGGCACAGAGGCAATTCGAGAGTAAGGGTGGAGGCAAATAGGACAGTCGTCAGCCGTGTCCTCCGAGTCGTCGTCCAGCGTTACTTGGGAGCTAGACGCCCTTGGACTTTGAGTCCTAGTCATCGTTAGTGTCAAAGCAGGGGAGACCACGTGGTTTCCATTTCTGTCATTTCGGACTTTTTGAAATTGCTTTCTGCACCGAACGCCCATGTCGGACTATAATATCCGACCTGGAGGGTCACTCAAGCTCAAGGGCACCGTTGTCGATGGCGGTATCGCGAAGAAGTAGTGCTTTCGTCAATACCAACTGGACTCAGGCTGATTATTCGAGCAGGAAGAAGAAAAAGTCCAAGTCAAGCAAGACTGACTCTGATCGCGCCAGAGAACGCGAGCGCATAAAGGAACTGGTCGAACAGGATGAGGCTCAACTAGTGCCATCGGGCAGTAACGCGGGCAGCGGCCGAAATTCTCCTGCAACCACGTCCTCTCGCAAGACCGATGCGGAACGTCGTTTTGAAGAGATACAGCGAGAGCGAGTGAGTAGATTGGGTTCTGGCATGGCATCGCAGTTTAAGATGTTTCTCGTCTAGCTTGCTCAGCGTGTAGCAAAACTCGCGAACAAGACGCACAAGGATCGAGTGAATGAATTCAACACCCATTTAGAATTGCTCAGTGAGCACCATGACATTCCGAAGGTATGTCGCATGTCCACGCCTTGTTCGCCTTCTGACTGTATTTGTTCGCTAGGTTGGTCCTGGATAACGTCACTTGTTATCTCTCTTGTGTGGATCTAGTTTGGTGGCTGGAAGGTTTCCATCATGGTCTTCGAATATTTTGCTTTTGCGCTGGAATGTACACTCCCTGTTATGGATTGTAATTAGTAGATACTCTGAATACAACAGTAAACCACAGAAACAATGGAAAATGCTGTGTCATCTCGTAACTTGTGCGATCAAACCAACTCCTTTTACTCTGACCACCACAATCAACAACTTCGCAGTCACCATGGCTCCAGTTCGTTCTGACGCCAAAGGACATGTCTGCCCGCCGTCGAATGCCACTCATCCGTCTGACCGCTGGGAATCCCTCTTTGTTTACTCCTTCATATGCAAATTTACCAGCTTGCGGGGCAAGGTGGACGGTCTCGAGAGTCCCATGGAGTGCGTCCTCTAAATTTTGGCGCCTGCTATCCTGCTCATCGTACCGCTGCTCGGTTTGGCGCTTCCAGTCTCGAAGAATGCTTGATGACGAAAGAGGCCAATCCAGTCTTGATGCAGATACTTAAAGCATTCATCCTCAACTTGCGCCCTCAGACGCGTAATTTAGGGTGAGTTTATCCACCAGCATGTTGCTCCCATGCTTCAAGGAGCCTAACGGCACGCGTATCGCCAGCATAGAACAGATTTCCGCCACCATATCAGGCGTCCTGGCCGACTACTTCAAGACTTCCGAAAGAACGGTCTTCTGGGACGATACACTACGACGGAACGTGGATCCATTACACGACCTCCAGGGCACCTTTTTTGAGGCGAGCTGGGACCTCAAAGTACGTGTCTATATTCATCTATCCTACTCCGTGGACTGATTGTTTGTTCCGTGTAACCAGCTCAAAATCCTGCGACAACTAGTGGAACTGCAGCTGTCTCACAGCGTAGACATAAGAGCAAAAGTCGATCGCGCATGGGGCGTTGCGCCAACCAAAAGCAAGAAGAAAGAGGCCGCCACCGCGCATGTCAACACCGACCTAACGCAAGCAGATCTCCAGATTGTTCCGGTCGGTCAGGATGTCAACCGCAAACGATATTGGGTTGCAGATGGTCCGTGCGTTTTCTTCAAACCCCACAGTTAGCCCATGTATTTGCGGGTATTTGCCACGCTGACACGCTTTTCTCGTGTTATTTTTGCTGCAACGTTTACTTCATCTTCATTCCAATCATGAGAAGGTTGCTGACTTTGGTTTCATGTAGCCTCACCGCGTATTTATGTCTCAACAAACCCTTGGAAGACAACATCGACCTTTGAGAGTATCGCCTCTACGCGAGAGGAGTTTGTAAACATCATTGAACAGCTGAAACAAGAGCTGCCTAACGATCCGGAATCTGCCCGTCCTGCTCGACCGAAAAAGGTTGAGAGTCAGCATTTAGCGCTCATCAAATCACTAGAGGAACGTGTACCTCTCATTGACGCCGAAATATCTGTGAGTATGTTTCTAGTTACATTGTGTTGATTGTTGGAGTTCGAAGGACTCACGTACCTGTTTGTCTCCGTGTCCCTTTTGACTCTGTTGTGGCTTGTTACTGATGATGATTCTTTGTTAATTCAGCGTATCGACAAGGCGCGCCGAAGAGCTGAACAGAAGTTGGCCCTTTATGCCCAAGCAGAGCTGCGCGAAACGCGAACAAGACGGCAGACCAAAAAGCCCGATTATGTGTACGCTCCAGAATATGAGAGTGATGTAAGTGTACTTCTACGCCTTTATCCGGGCTCTTCTGATGTGCTTGACGTTTATTAGGGAGGGGAAGGTGATGAGTATAAACAGGATGATGAGGGCTTCGAGGAAGACGACGACTTTATAAACGATAACGACGAAGACGATGCTCGGCCTTCAAGGGGTCGGCGCGCAGCTCTGCCTAGTGAGAGACGGCGATCAACTCGCACGTCAGCCCGGAATGCCAATGGGAAACGGGAATCTTCATCAGATGATCCCTGGGCTGGACTACGAGACGAACGGCGGCGCTCAACGCGTTTGGGTTATGTCGAACCACCTCCCAAACGTGCTCGGACTGAGGAGAGTACTGTGAGCATGAACTCTGCCGAGGCCGGCCCTTCCTCGCGTCCAGAGAATGGACATGGGAATGGCATGAAATTGAAAGCTTCAGGAGCCGCGGCGCTGAAGCCTACAGAGGTGGCATTGGAACAAATTGCTGGGAAGAGGAAGTCAAAGTTTTGGGTTTATGCTGTACCTGCGGAGGCTGAGGTTGCTCCCAACAGGGGGCCAGAAGAAATTCACGACGAGGCGATGGATGTGGATGTGGATGTGGTCGTGGAACCTAACGGACATGATGCGGATTCGACGGTGTCTCATAGCAATGGGAACGGAAATGGCTCTGACTACCATCGGAGCCTGGAAGGTAGTTTGTCGCCCATGCATTCTTCATAGTGGTCTTTGGTCGCGCTTTTCCTGAAATATTATTATCGGGGGGACACTCTGTTCATCTTAACGTATTTGCATCGCTCATAGTCTCTTCCCAGTACTTTATACCAACATTCAGCATATGTTATTGTGTGCATGTACACTCTGTATATCCTTTAAACGCAACTTGACCTCCAGGCTCCGAGTGCGATACTTTTCTCCGCGTTGACGTAGGAATCGCGCGATATCCAATTGATGGATGTGTTATTCCGTGGAGTCTATCGATGACCGTTAACGCTCAGTAAATCCTTTCACTGTCTTTGAGAGATCAAGGACTCTTCTCTGCTTTGAGATACGCAAGTTCTATGTCTGGCGTAGGATAACAATGAGACAATGAGTAGACTCTTGAAACTGAAGTCCGGTCGAATAGGATGCAAAGGAATTGAAAACAGGGTTGAACGGCCACAAAGCCGCGATCAAAGCCACGTGGAGGCCCAGACAATCTCCTGGATGACTTGTTTTCAATCTTGACAGTCCGGACTTGCGCCTGTTGGCGCCGGAAATCCTTGACTCCCTCCCACCTTGATGATTGCAAGAGTTGCCCGGAATGTCTTGCCAAAGCCTGCTGCCCGCCCGTTTCGCTTTCGGGGCTGCCTCGTCGCCAAGCAGGAGTCTCGTCGTTCCACCCGCAAATTCTCGACAGAAACTCGGCCGACGATTCCTGCATCAGCAGACGACCGGACACTCATAACACTCTTCGACCAGCCGTCGAGCAGCTTTAGCGGCGGTCTCTTCTCCAGGACTGGATTATTCGGGCACGAGACTTTAACGAATCCGCGGGCTCTAATCACTCTAGCCAATGCGACCTACGTACGGGCACAGCTGCTCACAAATCGTATTCTCAAGGCGCCCGAGTCTCGAGACGAAATGTTCAAGGTCGTAAAGAACCTGGACCGCCTCAGTGATATGCTGTGTGGTGTTATAGACCTCACAGAGCTCGTACGGAACTCTCATCCTGATCGCGCCTGGGTTGACGCCGCGAATACAGCATACGAGACGTTATGCGAGTTCATGAATGTTCTGAATACTCATGTTGGCTTGTACGAAGTGCGTCGTTGTGTTGTTTAGCTGCAGTGAGCAATATTCATGCCTCTCCAGGTCTTGAAGTCTGTCCTGTCCGACCCTGACATTGTGAAGTCACTTTCACCGGAGGCATATAAGACTGCCCTTATATTCTGGCACGACTTTGAACAGTCGGCTATTGCTCTTCCGCCGGCGCAACGCGAGAAATTCGTTTCTCTATCAACAGACATCATCGTCCTTGGTCGACAATTCCTCAAGGATGCTGATGCTCTTCGGCCTCCAGCATCCATAAAACCTTCAGAACTATCTGGTCTCACAGATCAGGGCATGGGCGTTCGGCTCAAGTATCAAGCACGCTTCACGCAACGCGACTTGCTAGTTTACCCAGGCTCTTTGCAAGCGCAAATGATTATGCGTTCTGCACCAGCCGAAGAACCACGGAGAAAGATGTACATAGCAGCGAATTCGAGCTCACCGGAGCAAATCGCTACGCTAGAGCAGCTCTTACGAAAACGCGCGGAGGTCGCCCATCTTGTCGGCCACAGCAGTTACGCTGAAATGACATTGGACAGTAAGATGGCCAAGTCTCCGGGTCAGTCTTAGTTTTCGCGCTCTTTGACGCCATGGCTTATATTCAACCATATAGAGAATGTGTCGCACTTCCTCGACGCGCTTATGGACTACACACGTCCGTATGCTAAAGCAGCAATAGGTGCTCTCAGTCGACGCAAAGAAGCACATCTACGTACTCCACCTTACCCCATTATCCAAGCTTGGGATCGTGATTTCTATTGCCCACCCGAACCCCCGGCTCCTCCGATTTCTCTCCCCCCTTTGACTGTCGGAACCGTCTTCATGGGTCTTTCAAGGCTTTTCCGCCATCTGTACGGCGTGACTTTTCGCCCGGCAGAAACTTCCCCGGGAGAAGTCTGGCACAAGGACGTCCAGAAGCTCGAGGTCGTAGACGAGACGCAGGGTATCATTGGCTGGGTTTATGCTGATCTCTTCGCGAGACGTGGTAAAGCCAGCGGTGCTGCTCATTACACCGTCCGGTGTTCTCGGAGAACTGACGACGACGACGATGACTCGAATGCACCTGCTATCTTAGACGGCAATGAGTATAATGTGCGTGAGTCTGTCGACTTTGAAGCTCAGAAGCGACATCGGATACCTGGGCAAGAAGGCGTATACCAACTACCTCTTGTTGTTTTATTAACGGAATTCACTCGACCAACATTGGCTGGCGGAGCTGCGGGGCTCGAATGGCATGAAGTAAAGACGCTCTTCCATGAGATGGGACATGCCATGCACTGTAAGCTACTACTTCTTACCCATTGTAGACGTATTGCTCATTGCCTATAGCAATGCTCGGGCGGACGGACTACCAGAATGTCTCTGGCACTCGTTGTGCGACAGACTTCGTAGAGCTCCCTTCCATCCTCATGGAACATTTCCTCTCCTCGCCCGATGTTCTTTCCCTCTTCGATGTGGACTCTACAATAACTCTTCACCAGGGCGTCAACAACACCGAGGATCCATGCCACTCCATTGACACATACTCCCAAATCCTACTCTCCGCTGTCGACCAGATTTATCACTCGTCTGGCGCCCTCGACCCTAACTTTGACTCTACTAAAGAGTATGCCAATCTGCATAATACTCGCGGATTAATACCGTACGTCGAAGGAACTTCTTACCAGACTCAATTCGGACACTTGTTTGGATACGGTGCCACGTATTATTCATATCTATTTGACCGGGCGATTGCCTCTAGAGTATGGAGTCATGTCTTTGCGAAGGACCCTCTTAGCCGCGCGCAGGGAGACAAGTTCAGAGGCGAGGTGCTGCGGTATGGCGGAGGGAAGGATCCTTGGAAGATGGTAGCCGCGATCCTATCGAATCCCCAGTTGGAGAAGGGTGATGCTGAGGCTATGCGGGAAGTAGGTCGGTGGAGGATTGAAGACGAGATGGGCTTCGCCGCTGGCATGCACTGATGTATCTTAGACGACAATATACTAAGATAATCTCCAAGATAACTCTAATTTTGGGCTGTGATACCCAACCACGCAAAGGATCGAGGTTATGGATTATGTTAAACCTAACTACAATATGGTCATCTGGGGGTAGACATATTTTGGCATATACAAGTCTATAACACTAGCCTACAAAGAGGGTAAACGTCGAGGTCATGATTATAAATTTTGGAGTGCAGCACAAAGAACGAGACGGAACCACTGGCTTACATCGCCGACATATTCACTTCCGATAACGTTTTGAACGCATCCTTGTACGCGTCTAGTAGTGCTTTCACCCTCGTCCGCTCAGCGACCAGCCCTTCGTCCTCGTTCAACATATCTGCGAATAGTTCCGGCTTGTATAGGCTGGCCACTAGGCGATTCTGCACATGCTGGCTCGTATGGTTCACCAACAAATGCATAATCGCCTTCGGCACCAAATCCTGGATGGACTGTCGCACAATTTCAAAGTACGACGCTATGAGCGATCGGATCAAAGAGGTCTCCATTTCCTCTCGGACACTCATGTTCATCGACTCGGACGGAAGCGCTTCAATGTGACGTCCGAGAGATTTCATGTCAAAGGCAGCATTCGAACCATCGAGGCTGCGGCGTCCGGCCATAAGGCCTGAGTTCAACGTCGCGTCTGCCGTAGACGTATCCCGCCCAACGCGCTCGATCTGCCCTGTATTCGTCTGTCGGTCGGGAACAACCGGGCCTGGGCCGTTTTGACCAAAGAAGTAATCAAGGAAGGTCTCCCTAGCCGTTCCTTTGGCTGCGCGCCCTGCTGCTCCTGTAGCAGCCATCGCGGAATGTGGTCGGTGGGGTTGTTCATGAGATACTCGATGGGGCTTTCTGACAGTAGCCGAGTTAAAGGCTGGGGCAGCAGGGTGTGCGCGATCGTGTAAGGTTGACGACACAGATCGACCACCAGTGGTGGCGCTACTAGTGGTGTCTTGGGAAGAGGCATCGTCGTCATCTTCGGCTGAAGAATTCACACCATTGACAGGTTCGGCAGAAGCTGGCTGTTAATCAATGAGGAACGTAGGGTCTTGACAGAACATAGAAACTGACCCTTGGTGGCAGCTGCGATCTACTTTGTGGGCGGGATGCCTGCGCAGACATGGAGCCAGAGACAAAGGCCGGATGGTTGGTGTTGATATAGGCCGCTTGTATGGCAATCAGGCTTTGTGTGTACTCCGATGTGGGATTCAACCGCTCTCGCAGGAGATCAGACACGACTTCTACGAGCTGAGCGTGTAGACGCGGGAACCGTTGCAATTCCTGTCAGGAAGTTTAGAAAGATGACTGGTTCGAAGGAGACGGGCAACATACCATGCTGGTACAATTATGGCATATCTTGACCAGCTCCTCGTATACCAACTCTACGCATCTCAAACTCGGGGCTTCCAACAACTTTATTTGCGGCTTCACTAGCAGATCAAAAGCGATCTCGGGAACAAATAAGCTCGGCCTAGGACCCATCGAATTTCTGATAGCTGTCCGTATATCCTGATCCTCCAAATTATGGGTGGAATTAATCGAACTAAGTGCTTGGCCGAATATATCGTTGAAGATGTAGTAGATGCGTGCCCCGCCGGATAATTCCTTTGTGGAGATGTCGATGTTAGTACCATCTATGGAAGAGACAAAGTCTCGGGCAAACTGAGTCATAAGACGAAGGACAAGCGCGCCCTGTTGGTTCTTATCGCCATAGATGGCTGCGTCTCCGAACGAGCTGAGTTCCTGTTGAGCCTGGCCCATGAGGGTATTCAGGCGAGCCTTCATGTCAGGAAGCTTCTCCCGGATATGGTTCAGTAACACCTAGGTAACGGGAATCTGTCAGCAATACGGACGAATAGGAAGATTAAGAAAAGGCAGTCGAACCTGGTTCAATGTCTTGGCCAGATACTTGGTACCATTCTTGTGCGCGATATTTCTATACGAAGGGTGATTTCGGAAGAAAGCTGTCTCCTTCTCCAATGCATCCTGCATGCTCTTTTCTACATTGATTTCTTGCTGACTGCGGTTTACGACGCCGATGAAGCCCAATTAAGCGGATAAACGCGCCCAGTAAGAATATCAAGTGCATTCGTGCCAGCGTCCATCAAGTCAAGTTTGGTAAGAACACCAATGGTACGTCGCCCTTGAGGATCAACGGTCCTCGCAAGTTGAAGAGATTCAGAGTTGGCTAGGTCAACGTTCGCAGCCGATACAGCGAGGATGACACTATTGGGATTAGAGATGTAGTCCAGCACGAGATTGCGTATTTGTCGCTCGATGTCACTGGGCTGGTCGCCTACCGGAATCTATACAACAATTGATTTCAACATGAAAGGAATGGACGCGCTGTGAAACGTACCTTTGTAAGACCCGGTAAATCCACCAACGTCAAGTCCAGAACGTCTGGACTGTAAATTTTGAGGAAAATTGCCAGCTTGCTCACGCCCTTATTCTGGCCGGCCACCCTAAACGTCTCCTGTTCAATCTCCTTTCGTAACTCGTTATAATCTGTGAACCGTTTGTCGAGGTGCAGAAATTGGCCCCATTCTGTGTAGCCTTGGTTGGGTTCGCCTTCAGCAGGAACCGGCGTGTGGATGAGCTGCAGGACGAGAGGGCGCCGCGTGACAATACCCTGTCCTCGCGGAAGAAAATCGCGTCCAACAATGCTGACGACCAAGCAACCGTGATCAGCGTGGCTTTCATTGTATGGTAACAACCACATACGTCTCGAGAACACTGGATTTTCCCGCCGACTGACTGCCAACCTACAATATGGTGGATGTTACGCGAGGCGCTCACTGTTCCGAGCTAACGTACCACGACCAGTTGAGGCATATCCAGCTCCCCTCCTATAAAAATGTTATAATGGTAATTTACAGGCAGTGGTAACGGCGTACCCAAATTGCTGAACGTCTCCTGCAGTCGGTTAACTAGCTTGATGAGGTCCGAATCCATGATTGCGTGCGGTGTTCGTGAAAAAAGGTCGTAAGGAGTTGGAAGCACAAAAGCGCGTCGTAACGGCGAGGGTGATTATGAAAGGGCTCGGGCCGGCGAGCCGAACTCAGCTCTCGGCACGATGCGCGACGCGTCCATTAAACGCTTAGAATACCAACGCTCTTGCAGCAAAGTTATAGCGTTATATTCATTGGTATACGTGAGCCGAATCCACCTTCTGAAGTCAACGAGATCGAATCTAAAAACTCTACAGTCAAGTACCAGACGTCATATTTCTCTTGTATCTACACGAAGTACTGTAAAAACTGATTTTGAGCAGCCATTGTCGTCTTCAGTTGAACAATTGTAAGGCTCACGGAGAACATGCTGTTACAGGAGCGCTTTCTCTCGGATTCCGAATTTTTCTTCTGATCATCCTTGTAGAACTGTTGTAAAGAGTCTCGAAGAAATGCATATGTGTACTACGCCTGTACCTCCCGCCAACAGAAATCTGCATTGAAACCTGCCATTGGCGGGACTGTCAAGTACGTACTTGAATGTCGCCGACATATATGTTTTTGTGGGACGATTTGTCAGTAATAGCATGTAGCCAATGTCTCCCTATAGCGCCTCGTCTTCTTCCCTTGGGCAAAGATCGTCGTCAGAGCCCAGTATCGTTGATCCTGCCTAAAGCTCGGAGATCCGACTTTGGCAAATCATCAAAGAGATGCACGTGAGAGCGTTCTAAACTTCTAATGACCAATGCCCACCACGGTATGGTATGCCCTACGGGAAGCACGCTGATGCCTTTATGATACTGACTCTCACCTGAGTGTTACTCTTTTAAGGCCTTCGCTGAATTGCTGAGGACTCAGAGCCATACACACGATATGCAATTAGTAGAAGTTGACTCAACGCATACTCAGAATGGGTCAGGCCGAAGGAGTACCTGAGACACGCACACAGAGCTACTTGTCAATTCAGTCTGTTCCACCACATGTCTCAGGCCACAAGAATAACCTAGAACCGCCTTTTCGCGTTAAGCGGCATCCATGTTGACGGCTCGTACACAATGCGATGGTACGACACATGTCATTCCTGCAAGGATTCATCAATCATCAACGCCATATCTGTCTGTAACGATAATTGAAGACTGGAAGTCAACCCGAGTGACGAATCCTACCGCCTCAATAGCAGGACGCATAAATAGAAAAGCGAGTCAATCTATTTCAAACAGCATACCTTATGCAACTTTCTTTTGGCCGAGCCGTTGGCTGAACTATGAGTGATAGGCAAAGGTGAACAGTGCCTTTTGATCAGAAGAGACGATCTGAGCTCACGTCGGAAGGTAAAGCAAAGACACCGCAATTATGTGCTAAGCACAGCTAAAAAATGACTTTCCACAGAAGGAGTCGAGCGAGTGTCAAAAATGAAGACGACCATAGCCGAAGAGGTACAGAGCAATATACGAGCAATTTCAGTTTATGATTGGTGCTGCCAGTGTACGAAAGAACACGCAAGAGAGTCACTGTAGCTCGCCAGGAACTTGAAGAGCAAGGAACCCGTCCTGAACGCAAGTCCGATGATGAAACAGAAGCTTGTAATCGAGACCACCGAACCAGTCTCTGCCAGTCTTG
Organism: Mucidula mucida; assembly: GCA_015501055.1. NCBI lineage: Eukaryota > Fungi > Basidiomycota > Agaricomycetes > Agaricales > Physalacriaceae > Mucidula > Mucidula mucida. The sequence goes on from JADNYV010000488.1 coordinate 20,365, forward strand.
CTCAGCCCCGAGTCCTTGCGATTCGGCGTTATTACGGCGTCCACATGTAATACCGCTACTTTGAAGAACGAATGAAAAGCGTGGAAGAGAGTGTCAGAATCATCTGACCACAGAGCGTCCGGAGTGTCATAAACCGCCAGTAAAGCTGAGAGTTGCCTAAGCTGCGGGATCGCCACGAGGAAATAGGAGAAAAGGAGGCGAGAAAGCACATCTCGTACTGAGATAGAGGTCATAACGCGTTGAAAACTTGAACGCAGGAAGAAAAGCTGCTCGATGATCGATGATCGAGATCAAGATCGAGACTGTTTCGGCAACCCGCATGAGGCGCACTCAGACGGCAGAATCAGCCCTGGATCAGTTTGTCTCTCAAGTGTCCGTACATAATGCCACATTTATCCTCTAGTATCACTAAAGCCCCGGTCTTCCCTCCCTTCCTATTCCCATCTGGTGCAACTTATGAACGTCAAGTACTCCCCATTACACTCCAGGGCATCTTCCTCAGCCTCCGCCATGGAAGACGGATTAGATGTCTATCCGCGGAAACCGACTAACTTCAGACGACCTCGTCTCGTCAATGTCGCGATCCTTTTAGGGCTTGCCTCGCTGTTATCCTTGGGTGTATGGACGATGCATCCATTCGGAGAGATGTCGCCGACGAGTGAAGCAGTAGCAGACGATCTTCTCGAGAGCCCGCCTTCCGTCGTGGAGGAGAACACCACATCCTGGAATACCCGAGTACTGCGTGGAGGACCAGCGGCACATTTTAGAGGTGCGCGATCCTCAGAGTCTTAACAGATCCAGTTGTACTTACCCTCACTAGATGCATTACGCCCTGACGTCAAGTATATAACGTCGTGGCCTGCTGCAGGTTGGAGTAAGTGCCCAGAAACTTATCTTTTCTATATGCTAATTCATCTCCTTCTCTTCAGCGAACGATGTAATGACAATGGTTCGTCCTTCCTTGTCTCTGTTATTTTCTGTTGGATTTACAAGAGATTTCTTGCAGGTAAACATGATTTACCTCGGTGTTATCACGGAAAGAGTACCTATTGTACCGCCATTTACTCCCTCACACGTCCTTCAAGACGGTGTCGCGTCAGAGATTCCTTTCGGCGACGTGTTTGACGTTCCGCGGATGCAAAAGTTAATGAACACTCCGATTCTTGAATGGCGCGATGTCAAAGTCAAGCCACCGGCGAGAGTGATGAGCTTGGGTGCTGGAATGTCTGGGAAGCCACTCAATATCACGAACCATATCCCCGACGCAGTAGTGTTCCCGGCCTCTTGAAACTTGGTATGCATTCTTTGCAATGTTTTTGGCTTGACTCAATATGCGTTAGATATTTCCTATACCTTGGCTCCAAGTTGGATCAAACTCTATCCCAATTACGAACACGACTCGCATGCAACATTTTGGTCATTGGCGCGGCTTGCATACCCTGAAACCCGGAAGCTAGTCTTGTTAACCTCTCCCCTCTCCGAATAATGTCTCCCTTCCTCCCGACGAACAACTTCTATGCTACGATTATCTCTACTATGTCTGTGCGCAGCAGGTAAGCTCAGAATAGCGCGTAGTCTCGATTCAACTAATCGCACTTTCTAGCCGTACGAATACGATTGGGAATACAGCCCGGCCTGGCGATTTGTTGCTCAACACATGCATTTTACTCCAGCGCTTGAGTATCTCGCGAACATATACATCAATCGAGCAATCGGTATTCCAGAAGATGAGCCCACTCCTCCCGTAAGTTGTTGAGTTCATTCTTTTCAGCGGCCAACTAAATATATTTCAGTTTATCGGTATTCATGTCCGTCATTCCGATTTTGGTTATGCTTGCGGAGATTTGGCCAAGGAAGATTGCTTCGCACCTCTATCGGCAATAGCGCGGCGGGTCCAAGAAGTCAAGGATGAAGTGATGGAGAAGAGCGGGCGCATCGTCGATCACGTCGTCGTAACTAGCGACGAGAAAGATCCTGCATGGTGGCAAGACGTCGCTAATTTGGGCTGGGTCGCGCCTGACCACAGTCAACCATTCAGTTGTTTGGGCCATGGTACGTTATCATTAGCCCAATGTCGGTGCCTGTCACTTACGTTCAAACCAGGTATCCCGTTCTTATTGACGCTGTCATCCAATCTGGGGGTGCCGGATTTGTGGGGACGGCTCGGTCGACTATGTCCATTATCGCCGCAAGACGTACTGGCGCATGGCAGAATGGAGCTACGAGATATGTGGAATGGGGTAGGCCAGGGGCCGATGATCACTAGGACTTTTCGGGCTATCTACCATCCTCCTACATTGGACAGGACTGCATCATTTCACAGTAATAACACAACTTGTATTGATACGCTACATCGACTACTGAACTATCAGAATTTGGTTTCCAATCACTTACAGACCAAGTACTTTGACGAGAGTTTTGTAACACATTTGGCGTACGGTTTTGTCATGCTCACTCCTCGAAATGCACGGTGTCATGGCGCATGATTGACGGACATTTGAGTATGGTGCTACACGTTTGCCACTGAAGGGCAGAAGCTGAGCACTGATGTTGCTCCTTCGGGCCTTGGGAAGGCCCAGTGCTAGTACCGGCAGTTCCCGGATCTCTTGAACTTGAAGGTCGAGAAAGCTAGTCGTCAATTATATCCATTCAGAGGATGTCCAACTATCCGACTGGCTTTGACTTTTGTACATCGGCGTCACTCTTCAGTTCGGCATCGTCAGATATGCAGATTAGTTTAGTGTTAAGGAACATGGCATCTAACACTTCCATGGACAACAGTACAACGAGCCTCACCTTCACAATCTCAAAAAACGGTCCTTGCCCGGTGAGAAGTTGAGTTGAAGGAAGACTATGGTCTTCCAACACTGAATCCACCGATACGTCCAGCTGAACACGACTCGGATGTCTCTCGCCTCGCAACATCTGAATACTTACTGAGGATGGCCGCGGGACGCTGCCAGTAAAGCGCGCCTCTGAAGGTGAAACTGGGAAGAGGCAGAGAAGGTGCGAGTGGAAGTACTAGCAAACCGCCGCGACGAAGATGAGCCACAGATAGATACGGTCACTGTCCATCCTGTAGCACGTCCATACGCCAAGGAAAGTGTAGGGATGAGTGGAGATTCCCGAAGTCCTCGTAGCTTCGCGAATTTGCCAATCTCGAAGGGGAAGCGTCGCGAAAAAGAAGCGAGCTTAGGGGAGAACACACGTGTTCGCGAGGAGCGACTGTGGTGGAGACAGGAGCCTAGATGGCGGGAGTTGGCGACGGAATGGTATCTGAGTGTAGTATTATTCCAGCACGTATTGCGTGGTTCACAGAGGGCATTGAGGCAAAACCAAGGATCGAAAGTAACAAGAACGAATGAACGGCAAACGCCGACGCGAGCAAGTCGCCGATCTAGCTCTTGGTCAACGGCGGAGTCTGAAACTTCCTTTCTCCTCGCCGTCATCATTGCTCCTTGACGGTGGAGACATTCCTTCTCGCCTTGCGCTCAGCGGCGAGCCACTTTCCTTTGCAATCACTTCGTTCTTGCAGGGACAGGATGCTTTACTTGACATCAGATGATTTCCCCATATGTGCGTACCCTGTTCTACCCTGAGAGAATTTTGACCCCAACAACCACCCACACAGTCGTGCCGTTCGGGCTGATTGGGTATGTTGCTCGCCTATCGTCATTCTGCTCTGCTTCACGTTGAATGCCAGGTTCTATCGTTACTTCTGGTATATCATCCGCATATCCGCATCATTTGCATATCGCCCAGTTCCTCTGCCCACCAATCCTACGTACACCCCCTCTGAAGACGTCACTATCATCGTCCCAACCATCGATGCCGGACCAGAATTCATCGCGGCGGCACGCTCCTGGCTCGCGGGAGCTCCGCCTAAAGAGATCATTATTGTCACTGAAGAACGCATGCTTGAACCCCTACGCGCTCTAGCGGAAGAGGTAGACAAAGAAAGAATTAAGGTCATGACGGTCCCGTTTGCGAACAAGCGGCTGCAGATGGCGGCAGGCATCAAAGCGGCACAGACGGACATTCTTGTTTTCGCAGATGACGATGCGCTTTGGCCGCCGACGCTCCTGCCATATGTTCTTGCCTGTTTTGAGGATCAACGGATTGGTGGCGTCGGAACCTCCCAACGTGTTCAATCAGTTGGAGACAAGATGACTGTTTGGGAGGTTCTTGCCGCGTTCCGCCTTACCATCCGTAACATCGAAATTTCTGCGTCAACGCACATCGACGGCGGAATTCCCTGCTTGTCGGGCCGTACTGCCGCGTACAGGACGATTATCTTGAAGGATCCCGAGTTTCTGTGGGGATTCACGCACGATTATTGGTTGGGTAAATATCAGCTCAATAGCGGCGACGATAAGTTTTTGACGCGGTGGATGGTTTCTCGCGGATGGGCAACGTACGTGCAATGCTGCAAGGAGGCGGAGCTTCTTAGCACGATGAAGCCGAACTGGCGATTCTTGAAGCAAGTTCTGAGGTGGACACGGAACACATGGCGTAGCGATCTCCGCAGTCTTTTCACGGAGCGGTTTATATGGACGGCACATCCCTATGTGGCTTATACGATGGTGGACAAGCTTTTCAATCCCTTTACACTCCTTGTTGGACCTTGTCTTGTGGCATATGTAGTATACAAGAGTACGATTCCGGTGGAAGATGGTGGCTACCATTTGCCGTGGTGGAACGTGATGTACGTACGCGTTCTTTCGCTTGGCCTCCGTTGACATTGCTGTAGTTTGAGTTATCTCGTCTGGTTGACTGCTACACGTACGGCGAAGCTCCTCCCGCATCTTTGGACGCGTCCTCAGGATGTGATCTATGTCCCTGCGTTTATCCTGTTTGGATATTACTTTGCGATCATGAAATTGTACGCGTTGTGCACGTTACATGAAGTGCGTATTCTGTTTTCTTCCGTCGTTACCTTTCTAATCGTCCACTTTCATGTAGACCGGGTGGGGCACGCGTGCCGGAATCGGCGATATCGGCGCTGCAACTGCGGCGATGGATAAAGAGAAGGAGGAAAAGAGCCCGTTCCGCGATGAGAATAGGGAAGTGGGCAGTGTGGGCTATGAGGCTGGTAGAGATAGGTAAAGAAAGGACTATAAGCGATTATTGTCGTGGAGGTTGGCATCTGGACTTGGACTTT
>JADNYV010000489.1:0-25465 GCA_015501055.1 Mucidula mucida
GCAGCCGTGTTTTCCGGGAAATTGTACGTCTGTCCAATCCCATGTTCGTCCACTATTATCGTGTTTGACATACTGGGCTCGAGACTGGTGGGAGAGGAAATCGTCCGGCTCTATAACGGGAAGATCTGGCGGTGTACGAGCCTTAAGTATCTGTCGGTAATGGAGGATAGTTGATCTGAGAGGCCGGGACATTTCTTGACATGGACGAGGACTTGCTCTTTGTTAAGAAGCATCGAAAAGAATCCTGGTCGAGTGGCTGATCGATGTGGGTTGATGTGTGTGTAGGCGGTTTCTCTTCCTGGTCAAATGGGCGCACAAGTTCAACGCGAGGAACATTCCAATTGAAAGCATGCTCAGCATTGGGTGCGGGCCCGGAGATCGATGTCAAACCGGCGGAGAAAGATGGTTTTGTGGCGCAACATTCGGCACATCGGGTGGAGGTTTGTGCCGGAGCTATGACAATAGATTGAGGCCAATAGAGAGAACCAAACTATGTTCAGGACTTACGCTGATGTTCCACATCCATTAAAATAGATTACACGCCCCCGCCGATGCCCAGCGCAGTGAAAATGTGGCTCACTCTTAGGAGGGGTTAGCATGAGGATGGATTGATGATTAAAGAAGAAGAAACTTACAAACATAGTTTTACGCTTGGTGGTGAAAGCGCTGGAATGTGTTCTGAGATGGCAACAGAACGAACCTGTGAAGAACGACCGGAAACCCATTCTTCTATATATCCGGGCCGGCTGTGGTGCCTGAGCATGTCCATCTCCACGCTTGGACAAGAAAAACGCGTAAGACTATTGTTCTGTGTAGGGCATCAAAATCTGTTGTCGTGCTGCGAGTAAGATTCCTTGCTGATGCCACAGTTGTTGAATTGGAGGCTCCAGACGAAACGATTGCAGGAGCAATTCATTCCTCAAGTCGCAGCCGAGACGTTCTTCTGTAATTGGACTCTGATAACCAGTTGAAGAGGCAAGGTTTACAGATTGAAAGGTTGATGTATAAGAGAGTATATATCCGAGTGCCTGCAACAAGGTAAATAACAAGTAGCTGTTATTGAATTGGACGAACCAATCGAAAACACGTCCCAAGCAGACGGCGCTTTGGATGGTGAGAGGGAAGATATGACGAGCACATAAGCTTGAGTCCTGGAATTTTCTCGTTTAATTTCTGTTTGGAGTTATGAACTACGGAGCGTAGTAAACAAACATCTCAAACACGGTTGACGCAGGCGATGTACACTGCTTATCGTATTCATCCATGTATTGGTAATCAAGATCAAGCACTCTTTTTGGCAAAAACCTGTTTCAGCAGTACATTGTTGATGCATGGGCTTCAACTGAGCAGAACCGTCTCAACTGGGTTCGTAATAACCAGTCAACAATTCGCTCCGAGCTGTATAACGGTGTGGCAGATGCTTTACACAATGGAGATGCCAATATGGCACAGACTGGCAAGGTCACCGTTCTACCCTCATCACACTCTGGCAGTCCACGTGCTATGCATCAGCTCTACCAGGACTCTATGGCGATCTGTCGGGCATATCAAAAGCCTGACATCTTCCTTACCATGACGGCAAACCCCAATTGGCCTGAAATCCAAGATGCTTTGATAAAGATAACGACGGCAATCCTGTGCAGACAGCAGCAGATTGGCCTGACATCGTTGCACGTGTCTTCGAGATTAAAAAGAACGCTCTTCTCAAAGAAGTTTGAGAAGGACTCTTTGGCCCAGTTCGAGCATTGGTCCATACAATCGAGTTTCAAAAGTGTGGCCTTCCTCATATGCATCTCCTCATCTTCCTCAGTCCCACTCATAAAATATGTACGCCTGCAGATACAGATCGTTTATGCTGCGCTCAGATTCCGGACAAGGAATTAAATCCTATGCTATACAATGTTGTGACGACTTGCATGAAACATGGACCATGTGACCACCTCTGCAAACCCGAGGGAGCTACTGCATGTCAAAAGAACTATCCAAAGGACTTTTGCAAAGGTACAACTTTTAGTGGTGACGGCTATCCCAAGTTGAAGCGTCCACACAATGGTCCTACTTTCAAAGGTCCCGTCAGGAATGGTGTCTCCTATACCTACAGCAATCACGATATCGTGTCATATAATCCCTATCTCCTTTGTCGCTATAAATATTACATTAACATTGAGGCATGCATTTCTGTGATGACTGTGAAGTACATTCACAAGTACATCTACAAAGGCCACGACCGTACTACGCTGGAGCTTAGCTCAAACCAAGATCGCAACGAGATTAAAGAGTACCTAGACTCCCGCTATGTGTCTGCCTGTGAAGCGTGCTGGAGAACATTCAAATTTGATATGCATAAAGAGGAACCCAATATCTATTAATTAGCTGTGCATCTACCTGGAGAGCAACAGATTTACTTTGAGGAAGATGAATCTCCTGCAGCGGTTATCAAACGTGCTGCAGATAAGGATACAACTTTAACAGGCTACTTTAGGCTGAACGCAAGCGCATAATGGGGTCCTGATGCATCTAAATACACGTATCAGGATATTCCTCAGCATTTTGTCTGGAACAAATGGCAAAAAGCATGGACAGGACGCCAACGGTCTGACACAGCGATGGGCACCATTGGCCGCATGTATCAGGCATCTCCCACATCAGGCGAACACTTCTATCTACGATTGCTGTTGACAGTAGTTAAAGGGGCTACCAGTTTTGAACATCTACGCACAGTTCATGGTATCCGTCATCCTACATTCAAAGCAGCATGTGCAGCATTCGGACTTTTGGAGGATGATCGCAAGTGGATTCAATGCTTAGAGGAAGCCTCTGTTATGTCAACGGGCTTTGTTTTACAAGCATTTTTTGTATCCATGCTACTCAACTGCACCATCACAAAACCCGACGAATTGTGGATTCGTTTTTGTCACCATATCTGCGATGATCTTCAGCGTACATTGACGCATATGGGAATTCTCAATGCTTCAGAGGATACAGTTTACGACTATGGCCTTTGGTTATTAAATGGACACTGTATCGACATCAAAGGAAAAGATCTTACCCACTTTGGCCTTCCACTTCCTCAGCAAAATTGGGGTGAACATGTTCCTAATCCCCTTATTGCTGCTCAACGCAATTACAATGTTCCTACACTCCAAGCAGAAGTAGCTGCTAATTGGGCCAGCTTCAATCCTGAACAACACATCGTCTTCAATAAAGTTATGCAGTCAGTCACTCAGAAACAAGGAAAATCATTCTTTGTGCATAGTGGCGGCGGAGGTGGAAAACCTTTGTGTGCAATACCATTGTCAGTGCTGTTTGTGCCAATCTCTCCATTGTGTTATGTACTGCTTCTACAGGCATCGCTTCTCTTTTGCTTCATGGTGGTTTAACTGGACATCTGCGCTATAAAATTCCCATTCCTATCTTTGAGGACTCATTCTGAGATATTGGACATCATACGGATACTGCCAAACTCTTATTGGAGGTCGATCTTATCATTTGGGATGAGATTCCAATGCAGCATTGTTGGGGCATAGAGGCAGTAGAGCGCACTTTGCGTCGTCTTCAAGCAGATCTTAATCCAGAAAACCTAAACAAGCTGTGGGGTGGCATTACAACTCTCTTCGGAGGTTTGTCTTTTTCTTTTATGATTTCAAACGTCCATTCTTAACATTACATATAGGTAATTTTTGTCAAACACTCCCAGTTATCCCTAAAGGAAGCCGCGAAGATGTTGTTGGAGCTTTCCTCTGTCGATCCCCTCTGTGGAGCACCATTGAAATCGTTCATCTCACTCAAAATATGTGTCTGGAGAACGCAGACCCTGCAAATGCTGCTTTTGCCCGTTGGCTTCTTGACGTTGGTCGTGGAAAGGATGTCGATGCAAGCACACAAACTATAGAGCTCCCACTATCCATGCGCCTCAACACCAATTCTGTTGAAGGTCTCATTGACTATGTCTATCCTGCTATTGATTCACAACATTGGCGGGAGAACAACTTCTTCCTTAACCGATCCATTTTATGTACCAAGAATGACGATGTTTATGAAATGAATACAAATATTCTGGCAAAGTTTCCTGGAGAAGCGCGGACCTACTTTGCATCCAATTGAGTTTTGGAGGACGAAAACACTATGCACTACCCTCCAGAAGTACTGGCCAGCTTCACTACTGCTGCTATTACAGATTCCGAGTTAGTGCTGAAGAAGGGCGCTCCATTAATGTTGTTAGTCAATTTGGTACCAGCAGATGGACTCTGCAACGGAACCCGCATGCGTCTTTTGGATATGGGACATTGTGTTCTCAAGTGCCAGATCATGGGTGGCAAGCACAACGGCAATATTGTTCTCATTCCACGCATCAATAACATTCCCAAGGAGGTCGAATGTCCTATTCCTTTCATGTGTCGCCAGTTCTCAGTTTAATTAGCATTTGCTATGACAATCAATAAGTCACAAGGACAATCAGTTCAACATATTGGATTGGATCTGCAGACTCCAGTATTCTCTCATGGGCAGTTGTACATGACATTGAGTTGATGCACATCAGCAGATTGTATCAAAGTTCTCTTTCCGGAGAATCAGGAGGCTGATAATCTTAGAACTAATAATATTGTGTATTCAGAGGTATTACAAGGCTTAGTATAAAAAATATTCTATTCACTATTTAACAAAAAAAAGTGGGTTTGGGGCGCGCCCCAACAAGCTGGAATTAGGATTGTAAGCTTGTGGATCAGAGGACAGTAGCATAAACATCCATCAGTCTTGTTTTAAATTTACATTTGTCGTGGATGTGGGCGTCTGTACTCCCTACTCAATTGTGGTAGTCCGTCAGAGATTAACAGAAGTATTGATCGATGATTGGAGATGAAGAAAAACAGTTGTGCGCGTGAGTCCACCTCCTTGCATGCGCAAAATAATATCCCGGTCTGTTTTTATATTGTCCTCTGTACCATCTCCAGGAATAACAGCAGCAATCTCGCCTGCAGTTGGCAGATTATAATGTTGCTGATCGGTACCCTCTGATAGGTGAAGGCGAACACCTATATCGGTTTGTTCCTTGGAAGGTTGTTGACGCATGATTAAGAAAGCTTGCTTGTAGGGAGGGACATATGAACTGCAGTTGTTCAACATGAGGTCTGTCATGATGATGGGATCAAGATTTGGGTTTGTGTTCTGACGTATACCCAAAGCAACAGCAGGGTCATGAATGTAGAGTTGAGCATAAGAGTGAGTTTGGCCTGGTTTGGGAAGTAGTGGACCCATACGGTGTGTTAATTCGCCTGAAACTCTAAAAGCATAAGGTCCAGTGCCGTTTAAGACAGAGCGATTGATTTTAGCTCCTAAAGACGTAAAAGCAAAAGCTGCATTGTATTGACGAATATTTCTGTTGAACATTTTGGATCGTGGATGAACGCCCATAAGCAGCTCGCTTAGAAGACGAAGAACTTTTGGCAGGATGGGCAAGTAAACCTAACCTGACCATCTAAACAACACATGCCAAATCGTGGTCGGGATTGGGAAGAGCCACTGAGTTTCTCATCAGGAAAGTGAAAAGCACCACATTCAGGACATGTAAGATCTCGAATACGTCCAGCGTCATGTATTTGAACTAGTTCATAATGCTCACGAAGCCCACATGGTAAAGGTGGACGGGGCGGTGAAGAAGGAGACCGTGAACGTGGAGGTGGAGGCGATGAAGGAGGAGGCGGAGGTGGTGGTGGTGGTGGTGGAGGTGGCGGTGGTGGTGGTGGATTTGTGGCACGTGGCTGGCATGGAGGTTGCCCACAAAGAGGTTGTTGACCTGAACCGTTTTGAGGAGCTTGACGGGGTGGTCGGCCGCGGCCACGACGGAGAGGAGGAGGTGATGGTACTCTCATACCATTGACCATACATGCAGGAGGGTGTTGTATGTTTGGTAAAGGCACAGCAGGATCTGGTCCTGGACGCGGTATATTGCGATGGCGGACAGAAGGAGATGTCATCTGAGCCTCTCTACATCAACGTTCTGCATCTCGCTCAGCGGTACGGTCTGGCGTCTGAGGAGTCCAGTCCATCTGCTGATGTTCATTTGTTGGAGTTTGTGGAGGCCTGAACAGAAAGGATTAGCATAATGAAATATGAAATCAAAGTAATCCAACATACATTGTACAAAGATCTCACAGGCAATGTAGGAGAGAAAAGCTACTTGCACCCAGCACGTGCACGCCGACACGGACTGAGCACTAACTATGGTAGTGGAAGAGCTCAACATGTACCAACACTCAAGGCACTAAGTTACCAAAATGGACTACCACTGCTGGCCACCCTCGTATTGTATCACGGACCAAATATGATGTATGCAGCAACAGTATTGGAGCGTCAACAGTGGGGAACTTACGCGCTTGGACTCTGGTCAACCGGCGAACAGTATCGCTACCCAAAAGTAGGATTTGAACTGGCCAGGGGGAGACTTCACGAATGGAGACGTCTTGGACACCGGAACTCAGAGGATAGCACGCTTAGTAGCACCAAAGAAGCCACAAAGTGAACTGGTGTTTCTCAAGAACCACGACAGAAAGATGAGATGTGTACAGGGGCCACCTAAAATGGTGGTCAGCAGCCTGTAGAAAATCAAAAAAGTGCAAAAAAAACATGCAAAAACACAGCAGAGAGACAGAAATGGAGGTAAAATCTATAATCAAAATAATAGAGATAGAGGACATACCAAACAATTGGGCAGCACAGAGAGTGCAAAGAGCCAGTGAGCAACCGGGCAGACGGTGAGCAGAGCCAAGTGACTCGAATCGGCGTCGCGTGCCGGAACACCGGGAAAGTTCCCACGACCCGGCAAACGGCTTAGGAGGAAAGCCGGGTTCACGCGTGGGAGTTGCTTAGGTAAATAAAGGACCCTTTATTCGTGGCTGTGCTACTACCCCGCCCCACTCTCTATTGTATTGTAGATTTGCGGGCGGAATACAGTCTCCTTCTTTTGCGAGAGTCCTCACGAAAGCGCAGTAATCAAACACGGCGTATGATTCCGGGGAATGAAAGCTGTCATGGCCCAGGTCCTGTTCTGTTCTGTGTTTGCCAAAGCCGACGGAAAAGAGGCTGAAGCTCCCGGGCGCGTTGAAAGACTTGGAGGAACCAGAGACGGGCGGGCCCGATACGCAGAGTGTGTTTAGTCGGATGGGAGGGGTGTAGGAGAAATCGTGAGGGGTGATGTTAGAAACACTTCTGTCGGCGCAGGTGTGTATCTAACCTGGTACGCGCGCTCTTAGAATTGTTGCTGACGACTCAATCAGCTTCTTCAACGGGAATGTTGAAAGCAATACTTTGCATGACCAGGCTCGACGAGCTCGAAGAATACCGACGTACCACCACCCATGGCAAGTACGCAATTTCCCGAACTGTCTCCCCGCGGCCTCAACGACTGTGCTACATACACGGTTCTTTGATTGAATACGCTCTCATGTATCTCCTCATCAACATTCCCGTTGAAGAAGCTGATTGAGTCGTCAGCAACAATTCTAAGAGCGCGCGTACCAGGTTAGATACACACCTGCGCCGACAGAAGTGTTTCTAACATCACCCCTCACGTGTATCTCCTCATCGAGTGCTTCATGCTCCACACCTTCTGAACTCCCTCACAGATCTGCTCACAAGACTGCTGCTGACTGCTGCAGGTCCGACTGGAGCCGTTCCTGCGAGTCCAAACTCTCGAGATCATCAGCATCTTACGATACCATCGTGACGGGGCACGGTAGATGCAGAGAGACGTACTAAAACGTTCCTTCAGTCACGCCTGGCTGGCCGAAGTCAATCATTCAAACTGAGCCCTGCGACGGCCATTCGACACCATGAGCATTACCAGTGCATCCAGTCACAGGTTTGACTTTTCTGACAGGTGGTGATTCGAAGTGCACATAGAAACGGAAATGTAGCCGACCTTCCTCTCTATGCAGCGTGGTCCGCAATCACACTCCGAGGCTCACTTTCGTGGAGGAGCCTTCCTCGCGTGTTGTTCGATCGATTTGTGCGTTTGGCGGTTCGTTCCTGGCCATTGACTTATCGCGTCCATACGATTTGCATACGATTGCCTTGTAGCGCATTTCGTGACCTTTCTGCTATCTCCTCTTACGTATGGCCCTGCATCCGTTTTTTGAAGATAAAGCCTGCTGCTTCCGCCACGCTAGCGATTAGGTCCCTCACCTTCCTCTACCACTTCAAGAGCACCGGCGCCAAGATCTGAAGATGTTCAAGATCTCGTATCCGGCATGGTACCACACGCCAATGGCGCAGGTCTTCATGGTCGGCATTGTCTGCTTCTGCACCGTCGGCATGTTCAGTGCCATTAGCCAACTTGGAGCAGGTATGGTGGCATTGCTTTTGTCCTCGTCCATGCTCTGATCGTCGCGTTATGCGTCAGGTGGTACTCAAGACATGTCAGTTGATTGTTTGGTATAAGCTGACTTCGAAGGGTTGACGGTCTACAGTGCCCTATCCGATATCTCCAATTCGGTTCTGTACGGTGTCTTCTGTATCGCGGGATTCTTTGGCGGTTCTATCAATAACTTGCTGGGCCCGAGGCTAACGCTGTTCATCGGCACTTGGGGGTACATCCTGTATATTGGCTCTCTATGGTGTTTCCAAACGCAGGGCACGCGTTGGTTCCTCATTCTCGCTGGTGGACTCCTGGGTGTTACCGGTATGTGCATTGACGATGTCCCAACAATATCTCAGTTAAGTCCATGTAGCCGCGCTCCTTTGGTCTGCCCAAGGATCTATCATGATGTCCTACCCTGAGGAGAAAGATAAAGGCAGGGCTATCGGGATGTTTTGGGGCGTGAGTACGGTCACTTCCTCACCCACGCATTTTTATTCACGAGTGCATAAATGTTTAGATCTTCCAAGCTGGGTTAGTGCAGACTCGGTATTTCGTAAAGGCACACGTTTTGATAGTACAACAGGTCTCTCATCGGCTCCATCATGGCGTTTGCCATCAACGTGCAGAATGGTGGTTTGGACGCTGTCAAGACCACGACGTACTTAGCCATTATGATTGTAATGGCGTTCGGATCTTGTTTGTGTTTCTTCATCCTACCCCCATCCGAAGTGCGAAGGTCCGATGGTACTCGCGTGGAACTGCACTCCACGACCACCGTCCGAGAGGAGGTCTCAGGTTTCTTGAGGTGCCTAGTCATCCTGCTGCCCATCTCCTCCATGATGTTAATATTCCTATCAGTCTCTTCAAAAACAAGCAGATGCTCCTTCTCCTACCCTTATCATTTGCGAGCAACTTTTTCTACACCTACCAGGGTGCGATCGCGTTCAAATTATTAGATTCTTCGACGCGCGCTTTGAACGGTATCATTACCGGAGTCGCCTCAATCTGCGGTGCCCAAATCCTAGGTCTTATACTCGACATCAAATGGCTCGGGCGTCGTCAGCGTGGCTTCGTCGGTCTTGGTGTCACCATGACATGCGCTGTGGTTGTGTGGTCGCTGGGTATCGCGTACCAGGTCGGCTTCACCAGAGCGACGATATTTGACCCCAAGATCAATTATAAGGACTCATCGGCGCTCGCGAAGCCCGCTGCGTTGTTGTTCTTTTATTACATTAACGACGCGTTCGTGCAAAGTTTGATTTATTGGACGATGGGTAGTTTGACCAACGATCGTATGTGCATTTCTTTGCCACCTACAATAACATGGCTCAATGATTCTCCAGCCTTCACCCTTGCACGATACGTACGTTTCATAACCTGCTACTCTTTTGGGCGTGAAACTGACGTTCAAATAGGCTGGCTTCTATAAAGCCATCCAGTCCGGAGGTGCCGCAATCGCCTTTGGTGTCGACGCTGTAGCAACTCCTTACATCAACGAACTCGCCGCTAATTTTGCTCTTCTGATGCTTGCTCTCCCGCTTTGCGGAGTTGTCATCTTCTCAATCAAGGAACACAGTGACGTGGTGGTGGTACGTTGCCTTCCTGTTGATCATGATATGTCTCGCTAATCTTAATTGATAGGATGTTATAGAAGAATACGGCGACGAGAAAAAGGCGTCCAGCGAGGCCGTCATTGTGGATCAGATTTAGATTATACATAGATTTTATGAGGAGTTACGAACTTAGAATGGGAATTATGAAGATGGTTTTACTGGAAAACATGGAACACTCTTACTAACTTGATGAGCGTATGTGAGGTGCCACCGCGGGCCTCACTTACAGCGCGCTGTCCTTGTTCCCACACTCATGAGTTTGTCGGTAGAATGCAATGGTCAAGTTGGTCAAGCACTGGTTCGATATTACATCAGCCGATATAACCTTGCTCTCCTTCCACCAAGTGAGTTCAGCGTTCATTCGTGCAAGCCCGCCGCTTCCTATATCTGTCAATGCTCACAAAGGCGCAGCGGAATGTGCCACTTCTGCTCCATCAGCTGCTGCAGTAAGGTTGTCGCATAACCACCGAGCTGTCCCCGAGGCAATGTATTGGACTCTGTCTTAGTTAAAACGGGCCGTCCGAGAGGAAGACTGGTTATCTAACAATCTTCATCTTCATGTCTTCCACGAGAACTATCGCAGTCTTAGGGTACGGGACCGTTGGTACTGTACGATTTCGATCTATTCTGCAGGCCTTGTGACCTGAGACTGGTTCGCTGAAATTTTGAATTCAGCGGATGGCCGAAATCCCTGTGACATTGGGCTATTCAGCGCCGCAGGCACCAAAAAAATTGCTATATATGGTAATTTGAGCTGTCAAAACAGTAGGTCAGTTCTGCGAGAGGCTCCGCGACCTGTGACCCAAGGTATTCTGCGCCAGAATGAGGTCCTGTGACCCGTGACCGCAGAAGGGATCGAAATGGTACAGTAAGCCGGTCCGTGTACTACATGTTCGAACGTTCTTTGACAAAACCATCGACACTCTAGGCGCTTTCTGCAGCTGGGGCCGTCGTACTTGTCTCATATCGAGATGCTTCAAAGTTCTCAGGCGTTCCTTCGACCGCTGGGGCGTTCTCGGTTGACTATGCCGATGAGATCAAGCTTGGCAGTCTCTTCAAGGAGTATTCTGTCGACATTGTAGTATGTACATTGACGCCCACCGCCCTGTCGGATGTACAAGTGGCGGCAGCGCGCGCAGCCAAGCAGGCAGGCGTACAACTGTTTCTTCCTAGCGAGTACGGAATATCGACCGAGGGTCATACGGGAGACAGCCTTGTTCGCTGCCAAAAACTGCCAGCGCAGGTTGGTCACAACAGGCTTCAACCTATTCAAATACTCGGTTTAGTTGTTTCTGTAGCTCAAATCCAAGCTCTCGGTCTCCCGACAGCTCGAATCATGGTGCGTTACTTCTTGAAAGGCTTGATTATGACTGAATCTGAAGACCGTGAAGGCTGGCTATTTCATGGAATTCATTCCTTCCCTGTCATCCGACGATAAGAAACCTGGAAAGTTCATTATCGCTGGTAATGGAGATATCAAGTTTAGCGCCACAGCTGCTTCGGTCAGTAACCGTCTGGCTTGTGGACTCTCCTGATGTCCTGTTCTTTGGCTCATATTCTAAGCACTCGGTCGCTCTCTGACTTGAACAACACCATACATCTCATCGAGGGGCAGTCATTAACTTTCAACGAAATCGCCGCCTTGTACAACAAGAAACCGGCTTATGTCGCTGTCGACACGATCGGGCATCCTGTTCAACGGCTCCTGCTGTAGGCTGGGCGAAAACAGGGTTCGATGGAGTCATTAAGCCTGATGCTCCATTCGAAGTTGTCGATGCGCGGTCTCATAGTTCCAACGCGTTTTGGCCGGGGCATGAGTGGAAGAAGCTCAGGGATGTCATTCCGTCTTTGTAGATGAACTTGACAATGTTATAAACGAGCAGTTTCATGGCTATCTCCAGCTTCTGTTTGGTGTTGTACTAAAGTTGACGACGAAGCGGAGAACGTTGAAAGAGGAAATGACGAAGTAAGTACATACAAGGTCGACTGTTGTCCACCTGTACATCGTGGCGTAGAATTTCTCATACGGCAGCTCGTGCCACTGCCTCACCCTCAACGAGATCGCGGCAGTGTACAACAAAACACCGCATCCGTTTATTCGCGTGTTTGGCGCCTTCGATGCGGGCTGGTCGAGGACCGGATTTGATATCACGAAATTCGACGCTCCAGGTGAGGTTGTAGAAGCGATGTCAGGAAAATCAAATGCTCTGTAGGAAGGACATCAGTGGAAGCAGATTGAAGATGATGCGAAAGATGTCCTACCTTCTCCCTAAGTAGATGGGACTGACAGGTTTATTTTGATACTAAACAAATCATACTCTGCGGTAACTGATTCTAATATCATCACTGCTCATCTCACATGTATCCGTCTGACTGAAATCTTTTACCGACCCTCGAGATACAAAGATCCAGGCAAGAAACGTTGACGTTATATTAGGCGAAGTACAGGCATAGCTGTTTCATCTGAAGATTTTACAAGAGACCAAACGAGAGAGAGGGGATATAAGTAAGTAGTAGCATGAAAGACAGCAGCAGCGATATGTATATGCGAGTATCCCATTCCAGTAGAAAAAGAAACACAGAAATTAAAAGGTAAACCATTAAAAGATCCATAATCCATATAGAGAATACCATGTCCATACCACGAACGACCGCCTACATTGCGCTCCACTGGCCTTGTTGCATCATGGGCATCTGTTGCTGCTGCTGATACATCGGCTGCGGCCACGCCCCGCCGCCCATCGGCGGTAGCGCGTACTGCTGTTGTTGTGGCTGCTGCTGCTGCTGCTGTTGAGGCATGAAGTTGAGACTCGGCGAGGGCGTCATATGCATCTGAGGCGTCGACGACATCATCTGAGGCGCGCCCGACATCATCTGTGGCGTCGTCGACATCATCGAGCCCATCTGCGGGGTAGTAGAATACTGCATCTGGGGTTGCGGGGAAAACATGTAACCCGCTGGCTGCGCGATCGGTGACTGCACCTGTACCTGGTTGGAGAAGTATTGTTGTTGTTGAGGCTGCTGGAACTGTTGCTGTTGATATTGTTGCTGCTGGAGGAAGGGATTATAAGGCGAGTGCCCAAAGCCAGTCGCATTCATCATCATCGGTTGCTGTTGCTGCTGGAACTGGGTGTTCAGGTTGGGGAGAGAGGGAGACATGCTCATCGATGGCTGTTGATACTGAAGGGGAAGCGAAGGACCACTGGCAGACGTTTGTAGTTGGACCAGGTCCGCCCACACTCCGTTTTGAGGTTGCTGCTGCTGCTGCTGAGGTTGGATCGGCTGCGACGGCTGCATCTGCATGCTGGGCCTCAGCTGTATCGCCACAGCCGGCTGAGGTACAGGTTGCGATGCTGACCGTGACTGTTGGGGAAGAGCGGCGGTCGACGGACGCGACGGGGTTGCAGGAGCCTGCTTCTCGAGTGGCGTGGTTTGCGGGCGAGGTGATATTGACGTAGCGGAACGCGAAGGGCCCAGCTTGGATGCGACCAAAGCAGATTTGTCAAAGAACCGCTTGTATTCGTACTTTGCTAAGCGATAATGAGAAGCTGGAAAGACGGTATTGGTATGTGCTTACATCGAATGTACTGCTCGAGGTCTGTGTCTCGCGTCGCGTCCATCAAGGGCGGCGGTGGAGGATGTTTGAGTTCATTGGGGTTAAAGATCGCATTTGACTTGACGTTTCCGATATTCTTCATGTTCTGGGTCGCGTGTGAGTGACATTTAGGATTAGTCTTTCGCTCGTACGGACCTCTGCTTGCTCCCTTGTCCATAAATCCATAGTAATACTCTTCCTAAAGGAGAATGAGAACCGATGTCTATTCCTTGAAAACATGAGACGCACACTTTGGTAATGTGCGTGCCGATCTTTCGGTGAACACTGGCACAATGTACACTGGAAAGCTCGTCGTGAGCCCAGGAAAAGACGGAGAAAGTCAAAAACATACCAGAGATATATCCCCAAGTTGTGCGACGCCCAGCGTGGGTTCTTGGCCTTGCAGTCAGCGCAAATGTCTTCAAAAATAGCATTCAAACGACGTGGTTCTCCTGACGCGGGATCGCTTACCATTTCCGGGTTGGAGAGCCAGCTCCTGGACCATTTTCTGGCTGCGCTCGCTGGTTATCTTTGTTGTCATTTTGAAGGAGGGGAGCAAGAAAGACCGAGATGGAGGTGCCACTTAAAGAGGGTGGGATCATGTCAGCCGCTACTCCGTACCCCCCTACGTCACATCTCTGACTTGCTATCCGACCAAATGCAGACCTCCGTCGAGGAATTCCTCAAATACGACTTTGACGCTGACCAGGACTTTCAGGTTGGACCTGCTGCCCCCACACACTATGCTTAAACTCACTCGGCGACATTCTTGAAGCACGGCCTCGCCAACATTCTCGCGTCCAATCCCGCCCCCGACGTACTCACTAACGCAAAGCTATTCTATTTCAACCGGTATTACTACTGCTTTGCTAGTCGCGCTCTATCCTAAATGCCATCAGTATCACCGGTGCGACGCTGACCTCGGGTGATCTGCCCGCGTCGGATGCGGCCTCGGAACCTCAAACGCTGACGTTCGCTCAATTACAGACTCTCATCGAGTCTGGGAGGGTCGATGAGATACCAAACAACAAACCGATATCGGGAGTGTTGAATGTAGGTTGTCGTCCCCGTTAAATCCTATGAACAGCGTTGACGAATGGTACTAGGATGATCCACCGAGCCAGTCGACAGCTTCTGTCAGGAAGAAACCATGGGAGACGAGTGTCGGAAGTATAGATGATGTGACAGTCAAGACCGATGCGACTACGTAATCGTTCTTATTGTATGCCTCACGAATGCAGTGCGTCTTATGTATGATAGCAATGCAGTTCCTCGAAACTTAAATTGACACCTTATTCGTGGGACCTAATAGAGTCACCCCCCACACCAGATTATGCTACTGCGTCGTGTGGGCTCACTCCATGTGGGGTCAATCACGACCATTGGAGTGTGGCGCAATTTTCCGATTTGTTTGAGAACTTTCTCCATGCCGACACGCTCATGCTAGCGAGTCACGCATTGCAGAAATCTGCTTTGCCTTTCTTATAAACAATGCTGTGTACACATGAGACATCAACTCAGTTTCTACAAGATCACGGCCTTTGATTGTAACTTTAGCGGTTCATCAAACGAACGCAGCGCGGATGGAGACCGGAAATCACGAATTCGAAGCACTACAATGTGATAAAGGTATCATGTTACCGCGAATGCTTCGCTGTACCCATATTCACCAAAGCGATATGTGGCGTACCTTTCTGTAATCATTATTATCAAACCGACTAGTAGATGATAGAACCACGGGCTTCTGCCTATCCTATTTGGTCATATACTATAGCGAACGACAGCCACCAAACAACTATACGTCCGCACGACCGAGTCCTTCATAGAGAACGAAGGCATCTGTTGAAACTACTTATAATACAAACGAAGGAAAGAAAAATTGATATCGCATAGGTTGAGTTTCCGAATCTGAAAGCTACCTACAAAGAAAAAGCTAGGTATACGCAAAAGAGAAGAAGAGTTCTTAGGAAAAATGTACATCAGGAACGGACTCTCGTACTCCGAACCATTGTGTGGATTTGTTGAAAAAATATGATTCCACTCGGGTGCGGCGGCATACCACCGGCCAGCACTGTCACTAGCGAGTAAAGCGGCGCCCGAGTCGATAATCATCGAAACTATATCAATGTTGTGTGTGTTGCACCTCATATCAGAGAGGCTTTGTCTACCAATCCAGTCCCTCCATTGCCGAAACCAACTAGCCTGTAGGTCCCCACAGCGGTGTGAGGTTATATGCCTGCCCCGGATCATGCAAGGACAGGTGGCGCGTGTGCATCCCAACAGCAGCATTCGACGAACTATAGTAGGCTTCCGGTCCTCCATATTCAGAGGGATACAATCCTTGAGGAGGAAGAGGATGCTGGGCCAGTGAATATCTATCTATATATGGCGACGAACCAGGAGGGAAATTCAATCCCAAACCACCACGATTCAAAGACATCCCGTGACCGATGGACGGAGGACCACCATGGTCTATGACCATCGGCTGAGGCGGTAGAGCGAAGGGTGCCGACGGAAGTGAGCCAGGAATGTAATTCTGGCTTTGCGAGTTCTGCGTTGACGGTAAAGATGAAGCCTGGGAGGATAACTGCGGGGGCCAGCTAGCCTGGGACTGAGGTTGCATACCAACGTCCATGTCCATCCCAAAGCTTCGGGGATGCACATACGGACTGTGGTTGTTGCGGCCGGCGTTGATCTGCACCGGCTCGTCTGACGCAGTCGCCCATATCGAGCGGGTCTCGCTCTTAACGGGGAAAAACCGAGGTTGCTCCCCCGAGATGCTGCGGGACATCGGTCGCTTCCCACCTCCAAGGACATCGGAGAAGAGCAGATCCTGCGCTGTCATTGCCGGAGCGGCCTTCATGGAATTTGGTGTGGTAAGCGAAGGTGAAATGTTGTGTTTCGCAGGGGATATGGGAAACCCGATAGGACTGAGGTTCGGAGGAGTGAGCCGGGCTGGGCTAGCCTTGACGGGGGCGAGTGGAGTGACGGGAGACGGCTTCACAGGAAGGGGAATGGGGGACACAGATGCCTAGATGAGAACCATGTCAGCTCACGACTGACACCGGATATAAGAAACTCACCTAGGATACAAAACTTCTTCATCGTCGTTGAAGTCCTGCTCATTCAAGTGACCAAAGGCTTCAGCGACCACATCGTCGGTGGTCTCGGTCATAGTCTCATCGTCTTGGACAAGGTCGCAGTGAGGGGGAAAAGACACCTTGAATGGAGAGTTCTGAACGTAATATGTTAGGAGAACTTTAATACGCAACAAGAAACGTTGCTTGCCTCATAATCTGCTACCAGTCGAGCATCTTTGAGAATATCACCAATGCGCATTAGATGAACGACGTTCGGATGCTCCCCTACAGCGGAGACAGTCCCCTGTCGGCGAGCAAACAAGCCTCTCAAAGGCAGGAAACCTTCCATCTCTCTATCCTCTTCTAATGCCGATGTCAACTCTGGCAACTGATTGGCAGGAAATACGCTTCCAAGGATCTCGATAAAGTCAGTCAACACGCGCCAAAACGCAGTTGTCTCTTCGCTGGGGTGCTCAATCATGTACTTCATGTTAGCGCGCAGCCATTTCATACTCATACGCAGAGCGCCTAACGTGCGTCGAAAGGGTGCTGTGATACGCTGGGCCAGATCCATGTCAACCGTATCAACTGATCCGATTTCCTGTAAGCCAACCTCAAGGAGGGCACGATGAAGTAGGAGAAGATGATTGAGAATGCGCGTCTCGACAATGGACGGATCGAGAGTGGGGGACGTGTCCTTGGATTTCTTGTTGACAGGCGCACTTAGCATGCGATGTGTATATAGGGCACCCTGTGAGGTGACGAGAATTTGAGGTATGAATTCCTCAGGGAGGTGACGCTCAGAAAGAAGGGCCTTAAACTCTTGGTAGATGCCGTTTGATTCTCTTTTGGTCAACGAGTCCATCCTATAGATGAAGATCAGTCAGATGCATCGTGGAAGCCATGGTCGTACTTCTGCAGTCCGAGACGCCAGAGTCCGTGTAGGACTACCATCTTGTCCTTGAACATGTCGATGCGAATTTTAGCAATGGGCGGTTCAGAGGCGTGATTCTTGTCCTTGTCCTCTCTTGAGCGAGCCTTCCACTGCTCAAGAGCCTTGTGCATGATAGTGCCCATGTTGTCCGCCGCAGTCTCGTAAGGCTGCTTAACACACAGCGCGAAGTAGTAGTGGACGAGGGACATGAACTGGTCCTTCTCATATGATGCAAGGATAGCAAGCTGATGTGAGGGATTGCCGTCGGCTGCGACCAAAAGTTTGGCTTGCTCGTAGCAGTTGCGCGCCTTGGTATAGTTCCTTGGGCGAACGAGGTCAAGACCTCCAGGTGGCCCACCTCTTCGGCCGCGACCGCGTCGTGGAGCGTCATCGTGACCAATCCTTGAGCGGCCTCCACCATCATTGTACACCTCCCTATAACGTGCAATATCGCCCAAGCAGACGAGAGCTTTGCTTAGAATGTTTAATCGACCCTCCCTCTGTTCGGGCGAAGGGACCACTGATACGGTCTCGGGCGGGAACTGATTGTAATTCCGTCCTTCAACTGGGGCATCGCCGTTGTCCGATTCGAGTACGAGGCCAAGTTTGACGAGGGCCGGGTGCGCTTCATCCAGCGCGAACGAACGGCGGAAGCGAAGTACGAGCTTGGTCCAGAACTTGTCCTCTTCGGCCAGGAATTGACGGAAGCGCTGGACGAGCTTGCGGTATTCGACTGGCCCGTGATTTCCGTTCTGCTGTTGGGGCGAGGACAAGATGCGGTCTAGCGCGCTTATGCGCTGCTTGTATGATGAAATGAAGAGATAGGACGTCTGCATCCACAGATGGTTCTCGGCATCGTGCGACTCGTTCGCGTACGGGTGCACCAGTAAAAGCGTTAGATACCGCCGACGAAGGCTATTAAACTGTTGAGCAAGAAAAAGTATAATAGTGGCCAACTCACTTCTTTCGCTGGAAATCAACGTCCTTGTCAAAAGGCTCCTTCTTCTTCAACGCCTCCTTTAATCCTGCATGAATACTTTTTGCCTCTCTGCAAGCACGGAGTCAATAATGGCGGGCAGTAAAACGGGCTGTTTGACCTGGCAAGTACTGTGGGTGTCTGTTGGTCGGTCATTTTATGGAATGAGCTGCCAACTATTGAACAGGCATGGCTTTCGAGTGAATATCAGAATTGCTCTGTCAGACCAGTTTGAACATGGAATGTTTGATGACCGCCTTTACAAAGGTGATGGTCCGGAATGTGGGCGCAAAGTTTGCCATTGTGTTGCAGCGGCGACGGTGCCGAGACAACGTGTTTCCTGCATACCTCGTCATTCTTTCACGTTGACCGTATTCATGTGACCTTGCCCGACATCGTCAGGTCTCCAAGCGAGATAATGGATTTTGGAACGCGCTCCCGCCTCTGGAGTACGCGATCCTAACATGCATACATGTGTTCATTGAGCCTTTGTCTCGACACACAAGTATAACCTGGACTAAACCTCGATTGCTCGGGCCCCGCAGCTTTTACGACGACCTTCGATATTTTCTCAAGCAGTCCTAGCTGATATACATACGGAGAGGCAACTATTGGCTCTCGTCAAGAATACTTGCAACCTACCTAGGATCATGCCTCAGGCTGGACGTTGTGACCTCTTCAAATTTGTCCCGCTGTCTCTGCATCTCCCCACCTGAATGACACATGTCCATACTGCTATGCAGTATGTACTCGCTCTTTTTGTCTGCTTCTGGAAAAAAGCATTGCTTCTAGTGTAGATCCCTCGCCAGCCCGGCCTCAGCGTCCACTCTGCATTTGTTGCCGTTGTTCTTCCTCCGTGAGTCATCTCGTCGCATTTGTTTCTTCATATTTCAGGATAGCCGTAGCCCATTGTAGGCATGGCTTCCTCTGTTCACATGGGCTAGCGACGATAGCCATGTGTATCCATATCTCAATTGTTATGCCGACCCACTACAATCTCAGCAGACGTGTGCCACGCGTCTCTCGCGACCGTACGTGTTCAGTACGTTCAGTATCTATGCCAACTAAGGACAAGCGATAATGCCTCTTGCAGTATATTCATCAGCGTCAAGGTGTGCGCGCCGGAACCTCATCCTCGCCTTGACTGATCTATTGAATTAAGCCCTCCTCGAAGTCTCGATTTTCTCGGGCACTAGTGCATCGACCTTCATGATGTATCCTCCTTGTAAATGCGAATCGCCGCTCGCCGTCGTCCTCAGGCATGGACTTCATCGTTGTTTTCCTCGTTTTTATTGAGTGCATAGCGAATCAATGGAACCAGTCTTCCACCGCCGACTTCTCATCGCGCCGGCATGAAGCTGGAGACATAGTATCAAAAATTTTTGTGACGCACGATATCATGCAGAATTCGTGATTTTCTCTGTCTTCTGTGCCCTCGTATATCCTGAGCAAGTCATGTTTACCCAGACGACCATAATTTCATGGACAAATTTGAGCTCCATAACGGTGTTGATTGGTTGGAGCGAAAGCACGTCGTTGGAAAAGTACGAGAGAGTGGCGGATTATCGATTACCTGCCACCCTCGTCATCATTGACCTTCTCCAAGGTTTCTTCCTTACGTCGGCTCCATATCTATCTTCCTGGTGAGATCCTTTGCATATCTGCTTTGAACCTTATCTCATAGAGCGCTTGTAGAACGGCTAGCGAACTCCTATACAAGAATTGGCCAGGCAAGCAGGTCCCATCTAAGACTGCTAATGACATGATCATCAACTCATCTAAGTTCATTCGTTGCTTCTGCGGTCTTTCTACCCCGGCAACTAGTGCAAGGCATTCACACACCTAGGCGACCACGGCAAGGAGCTAGCTACTTACGCTATGACCTTCCCCATTACACCTAAACTCTTTCTCACCGAGGTGGCTCTGACGATGCCCGCGACGAGATTACACGCACGCCACCGCCGCAGTCTTCTTCACATTCGCCAACGCATCCCCGGATCTTTACCTGTCTAACGGGAACGGAAGACATAATGTTCGAGACACCGTATACTTCGCCTTAGCTCCTCGTGCCCGTCGAGAATTCAAGATGCGGCGATTTCAGGCCTCACAATATCATGTTCTCAAAGAAACAGTACTACTCTTCACAAGAATGGGGTAGTCTCTGTCGAGGGGTGCGAAAAAAACGGACAACTTGAAGAACGCGAGGAGCACCCAAGACGAACACACGCTGCTCAAGAATGTTCCTTGCTATAAGCGAAGAGAAGTGGAAGGTCGGAGCATGTGCCGCCGATCGACAGTCCGGCAGTGGAGTCGCGTCGCGTAGAGCAGTTCTGTGTCGCTTGACCTCATTTAGCTCGCGTTTCTTTTCTTAAGCACCCTGGCCACTTTTTCGTACTTGGCCACCATTTCATTTCTGGTGGGGACGTCCTTCCTCTTTCGGAACCTCATGTTGCCAGGATTCTCAGGTCTGCTTTGTTATTTACGACATATCAAACGTACAGACGCGTCTCATGTGTCTAAGCACGAGCATGTACATACTTGCGCTTCTCTGTCTTGCCGCTGTGATTGAACCTGACGTCCTCGACAGCCTCTATCCCCAGCATCTGGACCACGTTGAGTACTTTCCAGCATGCCGTGAAGATCTTGGACACCCTCATGTGAGCTCGGTGAATCGGTGCTATGTCATTGTCACTGTGTTGACAACTGAGCCACCTTTACCCCACTGGTCCGTTCCGCTCGTAAGTCTGGAAAGCATTTGGACATATCGAGAGACCTCTCTCGTCGTGCCACCGCCACAAGCTTCATATTCTCAGCCTCATTTCCCGTATTCTTCGAGACTCAGAGTGTTCGGAATAAGTATTCACCTCTTCTCAACTAATCTCACCGCCGATGGAAGAGCTGGTTGACATGGTTATCCCTTTCAGAAGGGAAGCCGGCGGCTGTCCTGATGTTGATTGAAAACGCCGCATCGATAGCTATGAGCCCGGTCAAGTTGAAGGCAATTATCATGTTTTCCGTTCACGGCTCGCGGCTGCAGTCTTAATCGCGGGATTGACGCGTCCGGGACGCGAATAATCGCCAGGAGAGAGGGCCTGATGCCGACGTCCTGATCCAGAGATAAACCGCTCGGACGCACTCGGGCTAGGGACAAGCGTGCCTGGCCCCGCATCAGATAACCGCGCGTGTGACTCATTTTTCCATGTTCACTTCCATGCTGCAATGTTGTTTCATTCTTATTATCATTTGTGAAGGGGCGAGGGAACTAGGGAATGAAATAGCTGGGTTCGAATTCCTATCATCCCCGACGTTCAGTGTTCAGACAGTGTCAACAGAGAGTCGCCATCGACGACGCCGCCACGAGAGTGGAAAGCAAGATGATTGAATCTACCCGCGAAGTCCTAGAGAGGCCATTTATCTATTGGGGCAAAGGTGGTACATAATCTCGTGATGTGGCGTGGCGACGATCATGCACGAGGTGAGGGGCGAGGCAAAGGGTATATCTATCAGGGTTCCATGGAATTCCGGCCAACTTACCCTCTGTACTCTATATAGACCTCACTTCGTCTCGATACCTCGACGAGCTAACTGTACATAACACGTGCTCTCTACACGTAAACTCTTTCTTTTCACTGGTCGACATGGAGGGTTTGCCCGAACGCGAGCGCAAGCATGCCTGTACAATGTGCCACAAACGTTTTGACCGCCCAAGCACGCTCAAGAAGCATCTTCTCGTACACACGGGCGAAAAAGGTCTGGACTCTGTCATTTACTACTTATTCTTTCAAACTTGCTCATTTTTTTCTCGTTGTAGCTTATCAGTGCGATTCCTGTGGGCGCCGCTTTGGCGTGGCCTCAAACTTAAATCGGCATGTAAAACGATGCATCCTTCGTACTTCACCTACGGCAACCACAGCCTCATCCACCACAAGCTCCAATACGCCATCCCCTCCGCCTCCCCCCACTAAACGCCGCCGTCGCGCGCCCTCCCCGACCTTCTGGGTCCCCGCTAGTCTTCGTGGTTTCGTGCTCCTGGCTGCCGCCCATTACGGGACTGTCGTCAGCAACCCATCTCCCCTCGATAGCTGGGATGAGCGCGATTCCTGTGCCCCCGCCTCCCTGAATCCCTACCATCCCGCAGAGTGGGCCAAACTCCCTGGGCCGGCTTTCCCCGTCCGCACCGTCGAATGGCAACAATCAGACTACTATGCAGGAAGGGCCGCCAATAACGGATGGGGCATGGGTGTCTTGGGTGTTCGTGTATTCTGATTTCCCCATCATGTACGTTCCATCATCATCATCGCCTTTTCATATCATTGACGATGGCCGAAATATAGATATCCCGTTTTTGATTCATCTTGTTGTAATGCCATCTCTACCTGCTATCGCTGCCGCTGGCGTAGCTTTACGAACGCAATACGTATGTTGTATGTACAACTCACTCCAAATGCACGCTTGTATGTACCCTTTACCCCGTGTCTGCAATTTCCGAAATATCCGGAAACACACTGAAGACTTGGGCACTCGGAGTTTACGCTTCCTTGATCTCAAGGCGGGATTCCGTTGTACGCGTCTAAATCGTAAAATCAGGCTCGGCGCATTTTCCGGAACATAAGACCGACTCGCGCGAGGATTTAGACTAGGAACTGACACTTACTGACATCACTTAGACTTATAAGACGACGATCCAACTCAATTGCACGGTGCGTGTGGAGTGGTGACTAGATGGTACGACCCCCGTTGATCTCCGGCTGTAATGGGTGTGGCGTAATTTCGCTTTCCTGAATCGAAGTTCTTGAGCTACAGCGTCTGTCCTAAGTACTCGTTTATTCCCGTTCCTTCACACCCTGGTTCATATATTCTGACTGGTCGTCTTCCTTTTACCAATTCTTGGTCATGTAACCTCAGCATCTATGGCGTTTTCTATAGTATTGAGCATTTGCTAACCTCGCTCTTGCCAAAAAGGTATGTGCGCCTTCCAGAGCGTAAAGTTCACGCTGTGACGACGCTTTCCATTGAATGATGGCACTATCTCAGTCTGGACACACATATCAACGGTGACCTGTTTTTGGTGATGTCCCCGAAGAGTACGTACAACTATAATCTCATCAGTTATATATGTATAACTGTAATCGGACGATATATGTATAACTGTAATCGGACGATATAACTGAACTTGGAGCTTCCTGACTGGATTTGGCAGTGGTCCCGCCTCTTCTACTAACTGATATAGGTAGCTGCCGCCGCCGCCCTTCCATTTTGGGATGTCAGAATCAGATGGCATACACCAATGTGTTTTCCTTCCTCCCATTCCGCCTGGCCTCCGCCACTGTGGACGACGAGGCGGTAAGTCCTCGACTCGGAGCGTATCAGACGTTATAAGACTTACCTTGGGACGCGTTCTTGGTGACATGAACCAACGTACTCACTACACATTCAGGATTACGGTCCGATATGCCTACTCAGGCTTTGACAAGACGAAACTATTGGCTAGAAATGCAAGTACCATCTCCGTACCAGAGTGTATTTATCTTGAAGCCTGTGCATCTCGATTGGATCAAGCTATACTGCTGTGTTGTGAAATGGACTGAGGGATCCCACATATCGCGGCATGCCAGACATAACAAGGCAGGAGAACGTGGGAATAGCACTACCGACACCGTGACTAGTCCCGCCATTCGTACAAAGGACTATGAGGCGGGCTTCCAATTCCAATTATCGGCGAGGGCGGGCGAGGTACTAACTGAAATCAGTTCAAGGTAACTGCGATTGGGACCAATATCAGTTAGCATGCACTAACTGACGAGATGCTTTTTGTCATGCCTCGTCCCCGAACCGCGTAATGATTTCATTCCTCGCGAACAGGGAGTTAGCTCAGGTATGCAAATGGTTAGGAAGTGGACTTGACATTGGAAACGAGTTGGAGATTCTGACCGTACTAGACAAAATAGTCAATGAGAAAACAATTCAATGTGTCAACACGGAACATGGGCCAGCAAAAGCTTTGCAGACGCGAGTCGGCATTTCACAAGGTTATATACATCTACGATATAAAGAGATGGTGGGTAAGGGTATAAAGATAGATATGACGCTGGTTACAAAGGAAGAACCTCATGGAGGACCTCGCCGTCTCTGAATCCGTAAACTTCCAACGCGTAGACGGGTTGAGAATGTCAGCCTCCCATCCATCTAAAGTCGAGCTCTGAAGGCTTGTTGTAAACTCGGATGTACTCTTTAGAACGTCGCCGACGGTAGTTTGTGGTCCATACACCACAGTGATATCCTGCTTGGTGTTGGAAACGGAGTAGACGCAGATGTGCACGCTACGAATATTGTTTCCAGCGG
Organism: Mucidula mucida; assembly: GCA_015501055.1. Taxonomy (NCBI): domain Eukaryota; kingdom Fungi; phylum Basidiomycota; class Agaricomycetes; order Agaricales; family Physalacriaceae; genus Mucidula; species Mucidula mucida. The sequence continues at coordinate 24,897 of JADNYV010000489.1, forward strand.
TGCCATCAACGATTGCCAGGTAGTTGTCTGCGCAGACTGTGCCTATACATGTTCAGTCGTTGTTCAGATCATGGAGACAGACATCACGTACCCTCTTCGTGTTTTCTGGCTCGTCCTGTATCACGTTCATCGTCGGGACAGTTCCAGCAAAAGGCGCCACAAGTATTCGTTGTTCAAAGAGAACTCAAAGAGCGCCTCGGTTCTGAGGCGGAATTTGTCGTGTGGCGAGAAGTTACAAAATTCGGTAATCATTTGAACCGCTTTCTGTTCATTGGGTTAAATTCTTGAACGAGCAGAAGGTTAGAATACGGACCTTGAGATCTCGTAAATCTACCTTTGGCATACCATATATTTTCCTTTGTACTCAACGATGGTATGTTCTGTTTTTTTCGAGCATAGAAGAGGTCCGGCGCGGTGGAATAGGATAACTTGATCGTCGCCTGGTAAGTCCGCGACGCTCACTGATAACGAGTGGGGGAGACATTGTAGGTTGAGCTGTAGTGTTGGTGGTGATAAGGTCGTCCTCGTCCTGGCGAATATAAACGAATCCGACAAAGGCGTTCCCACAT